>CAJVPZ010000297.1:0-21085 GCA_910592135.1 Racocetra fulgida | reverse complement strand
TCTGCAAATTCTGGTCCTTATAACACTATAATTATCCCTTTATATTGGAAATCAACCCTTTATTACATCTTTGTTTTTAACTTTGTATTAGGAATAAGTCCTATTTTTGTTATTTTTATATAATCTTTGTTGGGAATAAGTCCCCTTTCTGTGATATTTGTCTATAAACTATTGTATTTTTCTTGAGGTATATAATTGTTTTATTTGTATTATTCTTTTGAGTATTCTATTGAGTTATATTCTTGCTTTATACAAGCTATTTATTGAGTATTATTTGAATATTTTATTGTTTTTATTGAGTTATATTTTGCTTTATATGAGCTATTTATTGAGTATTATTTGAGTATTTTGTTAAATTATATTTTTGCTTTATTTGAGTTATTCTTTGAGTATTACCTGAGTTAATAAATCTATCTTTTGTCTATAAATTTTGTTGGTTATAACCTTTCTTTATAAATGTCGCTATAGCAATAAGTCGACAATATTTTATCTTATCTATAAACTATTTTCTTTATAAAATATATAAAACACATTTCTTAACTACTCGTATATTTAGTCAAGTATTGTAGCTAGTTAACCAAAGGTCTAACTTGTTACATTACAATATATTAAAGATATTAATTTTGCTAATGGTCTGTCCAAGTAGTGGACAGAAATTGTTTAGGTGTAATTGGTTAGGTAAGCCACATTAGCAGGAGTAAGTGTATAATTTGCGAGTACGTTTTAGAGTTCTGTTAGTAGTTTGTTGATTTTGAGGTCAGTTATAAGGTAATGTAATCTTGTTTTGCTTTTTTCAGTTTGAGAAGTTGATACAGTATAGTTTCCATATTTGTTCATAAGTAAGTTTATTAACTTGAAGTAGAGCTTTAATAATGATTTGAGATGCAAATTTGTAGGGAATATCAAACTTTAAATAGTTTGGACTAGGAATATAGGGATAAAGCCTTTAAGTATGATATCTAAAGGAAGATCATTTGGTCCTACTACTATATTTCTGAAAGCTACATAGTTTTGAATTGTATCTATAAGTTCATTAGTTTGGTTACTAGATAAGTCTAATGCTGAGTTGCAAAGAATTATCGAAATAGAATTAGAAATGATATTGGTAAGAGTAGTAGAGTTAGAACAAACTCTCTAATGTGAAACAGAGTCTAGACTATTACAGGAAAAGCAATTAGGATTGTTAAAGATAGTGTGATATCTAGTGTAGTAGAAGAAGTAGATAGGCAATTCATTAAGTAAAGTTTTAATTTTAAATGATTTAAGTTGGTTTAGTTTAAAGTTAGTAAAGTTGTGAGTAGGTTTTTGATTGTGATTAAAAAATAGCCAAGTAGCATTCCAGTTTATCTGTTGTATAAAAGATGACCATTCAGTATTACGGTTTTGTGATGACTACTTGTAAATATTTTTAATAAAGTGTCTAGTAGGAGATTCAACAGGATGTTGCTTCTATCGAATTATGTGAAAGGGGTTATGGGTATTGGTATATATGAAATGTAATGGGGTGATAGTATATGTTGTTTAGCAAGAGAATCAGCTAAGTTGTTGTAGTGATCATCAATATGAACTTGAACTTTATAAAAGGTAATTTGTAGGTTATATGATTTGAATATGTTAAGTAATGTATGCTATAAAGGCATGAGCTGAATTTGAAAAGTTTGTTAAAGTTATTTAGATTAATAAGTTTAGAGTATTTGGAGATAATAGATTGTGAGTCAGTAAAAATATTGATAGCTGAATTACGTGGAGTGGTAGAGATTGCAGATAAGATTGAGAAGAGCTCGGCTTTGTATGAAGATAGCCAAAGGTATATTTTTGCTGAGAATTTATGTATAATATGATTATTGGTATCTAACTGAACCCATCCTATACCCATTGTGCAGTTTTGTATTCTAATATCGATTACTGATCCATTTGTATAGAAGTTGAACTGTGAAATCATAGAGTTCGTATAAGAGAATTGTTCAAGCTTAGAAGTAGCCTCTCCAGGCTCGAAAAACTGAGATGCAGTAGAATGTTTAATAAGGATTTGAGGTAAAGTAGAAACTTGAATAGGATGTTTAATTGCAGTAGAGTGGATGAGGTCAATATAATTAGCATGAAGACTAAGATTCTTAGAAGAGGTTTTTCTGAAGAACTGGATAGAGATGATAGCTGAAACATTAATTGTATAGCAACTACTAATTCTGTTGGAGTTAAGGTGACATCCAGAGCAAGGATAGCATTAGATAGGTTGGAGAGAATAGAGTTGATTATATGTAAGATTAATGTTAGTTTTTCAGTATATGATTGAAATCAAGTTATTTAGTAGACATTTACGGATTTTGCTAATAATAATATCATTATTATTATAACTAAGTAATCAGGTGTTCGATTTTTTGGATATGTGTGTATTGTATGCAAAAGGGTTAACTCTTAATTGTTGATATTGGGGTGCCAAAGTACGATGGTAGCTATGAGATATTACTTTATCCTCGAAGTATATAAACCAGTCTGGTTGTTTGCCTTTAGGCAGATGGACTAATCTTGGTGAGGGATGTTTCTATTCTAAAAGAGTAGTATTGTCAGCTGAGCAGAGTTGCTCAATATAGAGTAAGTTAAGTCGTCTAAGCTGTTTTTTGATAAGTAAATACTTGGGGTGTTGTTGAAGAATTAACTCTAAAGGTTGTAATTTGTATTGAATAGTATAGGGCTATGAGAAGTTAATATTTGCTGTAAAAGTAATATCTAGATGATTTAGAAGCTTGATAATATGAAAGTTAAGTGTATGTTTGTTTGGTCCATCTATAATGGGCTGTGGATATTGGAGTATACTAATAGTTGACCATAATTATTTTGTAATTGTTGAATGCGGATGCGGGTAGAGATGCCTAGTAAGTGTGGGTTATTCATGTTCTGCAAAAAGTTGGTAATATGGAGTTGAAGTTGAATATCCTAAATATTTTTAATATTATATAAATAAGGGTTTAGCATGGTACTATTAGGAATAGATTGGGCTAGATGAGATTTGTGTTTAGCTACTGTTAAGTATTTGGATAGAATTTGATTGCAGATAGACTAGGAAAGAATGATATTGTGTAATCTGTATTCTATAGTAGGAATAATAACAGTATTAATAATGTAGATAATCTGCTTATCAGTAATCTTTTTGGTACTAGTAATATTGATTAGTTGAAATGCTTCTTCTTTTATCAATTTAGTTTGTTGAATCTGTTTGTTATCGAGTATATACCAACAGCCTAAGAATTTGAAGAGCTGATTATGGGGTATTGAATGTAGTTGAAAATTGCCAAATATAATTAAGTCTACAGGCTGGTTGCTAATAAGTACAGATTTAGTAAGATTAATTTATATGTTAGCCATTTGGTAAAATGACATTGCAGTTTGAGTTATTAGTTGGAGTTCCTCTTTAGACTTTGCAATCCAAAGTGTAACATCCATATAGGCAAGCACAGAGACTGATGTTTGCATTTCTTGATATCGTAGTAGATATAGATGAGTTTTTTATAAGGTAGATAGCGTGTAGCTTTTGAAGTGATTAGCAATCTTAGTAATAAGAGGGTCATAGTAAATCCTCCAGAAGAGGGGTGTTATTGTCTCTCCTTGATCTATTCTGTTTTTAACAGAGTAAGAGTTTGTAAGACCGAAATTTGTAATAACTCTATTATAACGATCAGATAGTAGATTAGTAAGGATACATATAAGTTTAGGAGGCATATTAATCTGTGAGAAGGATCTTTGGAAAAGCTTCAAATTAACTGAATCATATGCTTTGCTCATATCTTAAAATATGAGCCAAAGTTGTCTTGAGTTATATGAGGCTTCTTTAATAATATTGTTAAGAATGTGGATGGGGATAGTGGTGCTATTCTCAGATAGGGCAATGTAGTTGTATGATAAGAGGATATGGTATTGGGTAAAGATGCTATTTAAATGATTAGTTAAGAGTTTGGTATATAGTTTTTTAATATGTTCAAGGAGGCTTATAGGTCTTGTATTAGTTAGGTTTCCGTCAAAGATATGTTTTTTGGATATTGGAAAGATTCTTCCTTCTTTCCATTGTTTAGATATTTGGTTAGTTGTTAAGCATCGATTGAAAAGAGCTGTGATTGCTTGAATAAAAGTTAGTCCAGTCTGTTTGAGCATCTTATAGCTAATTCTAGAGGGGCCACATGCTTTGTTATTAGGTAGTTGAGAAAGTGTTTGGGAGACCTCTTCTACAGTAAATTCTTGGAGTGCAGATTGATACCATGTAGTATCAATATTGGGTTTAGGGTTGTATTTTGTAAGCCAAGTACAGTTATATATATGTTCATCAATATGACGAAATGCTGTCCATTGATTAAAGTGTTCTTGTATATAAGATTTGATTTCATTAGATTCTATAATAATATCATTATTAGATCTAATATTGTTAAATCTAACAGAGTCTTTGTGTCGATTAAAGATACTATTAATTATGGAGGTAGGATTAGACTGAAGTTTGTTGCATCGTTTAGCAATATTATCATCAATTTGTTGTCTTATTTCTTTGATGTTTTCGATATTACGTGCATGGTACAGAGCTTTTCACTCATTGTTTGCCAGAGTTATCCAGTCTGGTAGTGCTGTGTAATCAGATGGTATTTCGACTAATTGAAGATGGTGTAATAAATTAAGGTGGGTAAGTGTTTGGTTGTGATGAGTAGGTATAGAAGTTGAGTTGTTTAAGGAGCGTTTAACTTGTCTAATAATGTTACTAAGCTTTTTAAGATTGTAGTGAAGCTGAGATGCTTTGGATGAGAAAATATGTTGAAAGTTACGAACAGTAAATTTTTTATTAGAAATATGTTGTATAGCTGCATTGATAATGCTAGTTTGAATTTTGTGCCATATACGTTTTAAAGATTCTGTGGAATTAGTTGTATCTGGTGTATTGTTCGATTTAAAATTAGATAATATTTGTTCAGTATAGCTTAACCAATGTTGTCACGGGACAGTTGTGAATAGTAAGTTTGGACACTTTAGACAATTTTGGACAATTAAATAAATTAAAATTACTCAAAATTTTATTAAGATAACCTATATTATTTTTTAAGTAAAATATGTTCAGCATCTAAAAAAATATATAATTATATATTTGTTAAACAAATTTATTAATTATTAAAGCTTAGATATGCTCTGGACACTTGTGAACACTTGGATACTTGGATATTGGACAGTGCCAAAAAAGCCTTTGGACAGTCAAAACGTACATCACTGGCTTAAACATTGTTTTTGATTCATATTTTTGTAAAAAAAAACTTTTTTCTTAATTTTAGTTGAATGGCGATGTTTGCCAGTGATTTTATAAGGAAAGAACCAGGAAAATATCAAAATCTAATAATCACTATTAGTACTAGTTTCAGTATCCTCAAGGTAAAATGTATTCAAGTAGCAGAGGATAGGGTAGTTGGCCCATATATAATCAATGCAGCTGCTGTTATTTCTACTATTATGCTATGTAGTATTTGTGGATTGTGTATGAGCTGCCAGGTCATATATGTTATTGTATTGAAGAAAGTGGAGAAGTTTGTATTTAATTGATAAGGATTGCGTATTGTTGCTGGAGGTATTGAAGTCTCCCATTATTATAAGTTGAATATTCAAAGAAGTAGCTTGCTGAATAATAGTGTTTTGAGCTTGTAAACGAAGTTGAAGGCTGTCACAAAGCAAATAAATGTTGATAATTCTAAATTTGAAATCATATTTAAAGAATAGGTCAATAGCGATAGCATATCTAGGTTCGGTGAGGATATTGTGAATATGTGGTTTAAGCTGGTTTTGAACTATGATAGCAACCCCTGCTTTAGCACTATCTGTGCAGAACCAAAAGTAGGTAAAGGATCTAGATTTTTGGAGCTGGTTGTTTGCCTTTTTTTTAGAGATCTTAGTTTCAGTGATGCCAATAATACTAAGGTTGTTAAAAAGACAGAAGTTCTCCCAGACTTGTCTTTTGAGATCTTCATTATATCCTCTTATATAATGGGTGCAAATTAGTAAGTTCAGACTTAAATCTTGTAGTTTAGTAGGTTGGTTGTTCTCAGAAGGTTCTCTAGATTCCAATATATTATAAGATGTATATAGGCTTTGAGTGCTAAAATCTGTTGTATTAGTTTGGTTGTTTAAAGTTGAAGGCTCTGGTATATATGAAGAAGTTAGGAACGGATAGTAAGTTATTAAATAGTTTTCAATGTTATTATCAGAGAATAATGATGATCTAAGAGATAATTCTCGATATTTGCTAAAACTAAATTGTTCAATTATTTTGTGATTGGGTAGGAGGTTATTGTCATGTGAAAGATATATGTATATTTCTGAATTAGTATAGTTAACTAAAATAATTATATTATCCTTAAATCGTAGTTGTTGGAGCAGTTGTAAAAAGGATCCTAGAGTTTGTGAAGTTGATACTAGTAGAAGCTTATAATGAAGTAAAAACTTATTATAGCAGGGTTCAGAATCTATTGTTCTGAACTCTCTTCCTGAAAAAGAGATTCTTGTTGGGAGGAAGTGTCTTGCTGAGATGTAGAATCCTGTTGAGAGGGTAGTGATGGTGTAAAGAAGAGTTCATTTTCAAATTGATTGGTAGAAAATCCATTTTAAATTTTTGTTTAAGAGTTTGTTCAGCTTGGGGAAGTGCCATTTCAAAGTAGTATTTAGTAATAGAAGACATAGGTGGAAGGTTATCTTCTGATGCATCTTTGATGAGGTTGAAATAAGTAATAATATGGGCAAGAAAATCAAATTCAATAGGATTATGAGTTATAAGCTCAATTGCCTCTTGTTTGGTTTTATCACTTATATTGTAGTTTTGAGCTACAATTGAGTGATATAGTGAGAGGTATTTGTAAAAGTAGATACTTCGACGTTTTTTGTTGAATGGTACTTGGTTTAGATCACAGGTTTTTTCTTCTGCTTTGGTAGCAAGTTGGTCAAAGATTGGAGTAGGTATTTGTATTTTGAAGAAAGCTTCATATTTGGCTTTAACTTGAAAGATAGAGGAGTCAATTGTGGGTTCAATCTATGTCACTTCTTCTTCAGATGGAAGTTTGAGAAAGGTCAGGTAAGTGTTGTCAATCGTGTCTGTAATTAGATACTCTTTGTTATGTAAGTTATAATTGTTGGGATTACAATATTTGCATTTTTGGTCTTTACATGTGAGGGTGTGAAAATTAGTGAATTTGATAGCATGAAATTTTCTGTCATGAGTGTTGAAGGACTTTGGAAAGCTGAAGTTAGTAGAGATATAATTGGTTAATTAAGAAATAAATTGTCTGCGTATATGTGCTTATAGACTTAAAAGAGTTTCTCTTTTATCAGGAGGGCTACTGAATTGTTTACAGTAGATAGGGTATTGTTGGTTGAACCATTTATTTAGGTTCTCACAGGAATTAAAAAGAGATAGTATGTGATATTGCTTAAGGAAAAGTGTCTTAGGTAGGTTGAATAATATAGTAGTATTGTATCTGGAGTCAGATTCGATGTAAAGATAAGGTTCATCTAAATCGACTGATACAACTTCAGTAGTGATGTGAAACTTTTTGGATGTAAAATTAAGGTCCTCTGCAAGTTTGGTATGGTTAATGGTCTGGTACTGTTTGAGAAGATATAAATGAAGCCGCACAATGTTAAGACAGACTTGGAATCTTTGTTTATGTGTATATAGAGGATAAGTAAGGGATGATTCAAAGATTTTAGTATAATTAAGTTTTGTAAATAGAATGGTTGTAAACTTCAGTAACAAGTTCCTGAGGGTAGTCTTGAGGTATTGGAATGGAATAGGTGCTTTTGGGTTGACATTTGGATTAGCTTTGTAAATAATATTTGTAAGGAATTAGGGCTTTTCAGCTGCTATAACACAAATAATATATTGGAAGGAGGCTTTAAGTGGTGGTCTAGTTCTGGTAGCAGGTTTAATTTCTTTCTCTGGATAGAAATTATAGAGATGTTTTTTAATAAAAAAGAGTGTTTGTCTAGACAAAGAGCTAAGTTTTGTATGTTTTTTCTTTTCTTCATCGATGGGAAATTTGGCGAGCCAATCTAAGCCTTCATTAGGTTTATTAGCTGTCTTTTTTTCTTCCTTGTTGGTGAGAACTATTAGGTGTTTTATGTAATTTGAATTCCTCTTTTTGTAGTTCTTTGTATTTGTTAGCTGATACATATTGAATACTTACAAATAGGTTGGATATGATATTGTTTTCTGTGTTTTCGTCCGTTTCTATTTCTACTGTTTGTTGTTGTTCAGAGTATTGTTGTTGTTTTTCCTGTTGTTTTTGTTGCTGTTTTTGAAGTTGTTCTTGTTGTAGACGTTGTTCGTCTGCCTTTGCCTGTTCTTTTGCTTCTTTTGTTTTTTGCTAAAGACATTCTAAATAGTATGCTTCATTGTCGTAGAAGAAGCAACCTTCTGGAAGTTGGTGGTGGTTGTTGATAACTTTACAACTAATTGCAGTCCAAGAAGTTGGTGGTGGTTGTTGATAGCTTTACAACTAATTGCAGTCCAACATTTGGGATATGTGTGAGCATGAGCTTTAGGGCAGGAGAGGTTGGGATAGTTGTTGATGTTGACGCAATGGCTTGGTTCATTTGTTCTGTATTTCTTTGCTTGTTTTTCTTGCTAATAACAGATGCTAAAAATATAGAAGCATGAATAACACTGGTTGCAGAATTGAATAGTGTGTGAAAGTTGCTACAGAGGTATTTGACTGTTGCAGTTGTGCATGATGCTTTGAAGAAGTGAGTTTTTTTGACTTGTCTGGTGTTTACTGTAACACAGCTTGATGGTTCAAACTGAGGAAGGATTGTTCTAACTGTGCTTAGTTTATCTTCATAAATAGCGACTCTGAAAGTATTTGCGTAGTTTGTATAAAAGACATCGAGATTAAGTATATCGGGATCTTGAGTAATTAAAGTAGGCATATTGATAGATATTTTTGCTTAAGAATGCCAGTGTAATTGTCCTAGTAAAATCTTTGAGAAATAATACTTAAAGAATTTGAAATAGTATATTTAATAGAACTAGACAGGGGTAGATACTACTGGGGTCTTTAGTTTAACTACTGTAACTAGTGTAGCTTGTGTAACCTTGTATAACCCAAATTAGTATGGGTAGTACAAGAGTGTGGCTAGTGTAGCTAGTGTGGCTGGTATAACAAAAAGGTTACACATAATACCAAACTATATATAGGGGTACAGAATAGTGTAAAAATAGCAGCTAGTTAAAAATAGGTTTGTATTATTAATTGGATTACTATTTTAAGTAATTTGATTAATACAATAGAAAATTTAATTAATTCTAAGTTTGAATATGATCTACCATTACATGAAAAACGGGTTGAGGAAAAAAAGTTGGGGTAAAGATAAAAGAATTTTTAAGAATTTTTATAGAGAAGCAAAGAGAGTTTTTGTTAATATTTTGGTCAATATTAGACCGAAAGCCACTGTTAAGAGCTTGTTTTGACCAGATAAGTAAGCTTAACAACTTATCTTAGTGCTGCCAGATAAATTGTAAAGACAGTTTTAGAAAAATAATTAAAAGTTTGGATTTGAAAACCAAAAGAGGTTTTTGTAGCATTATGCTACGAGTTTTCATGATAAAGACTTAAAACTCTTAGATTATATATAAAATTAAGAGCTGAGCAAGTTTACTTAAGATGTTAAAAGCAGTTATCTTAATAAAATATTGTGTTATTAGAGATTTTGTACTAGTGAATTTTTAGTTAAATTTTGTGTAAGTGATTGACAGAAAGAGTTTATCTCAACTCTAATTTTGCAAGCACTATATTATAATTACTACTAATAAAAATGTCTATATCTTGAATATCTACTTCAAAAAGTCTGCTAGTTAAATTCTTTGTCATCCAGATTTGATTAATTCTTAAGCTTTATTTTTATTCTCTATTTATAGATTTCTTTATCTTAAATTTATTAATCTAAAAGATTTCTTAAATTTCTGCTTTTGTAACTATTTAATAAATAAATCTACTTTAAATAGTTTATTTTTAATACTATGCAATTTGTTTTAATTAGTCTACAATATAATTAAAATCACTTATAATTTCCTTCTGTAGATTACATTAATACAGCCACCGCTTTTAAAGTAATTATGTTCTCTATATCTTGTAGGCCATCTTTAGAAGAGAATGATGTAAGTGGACAGGTAGGCAAGTCCATTTATGCGGAGAACCAAGATAATGACGGTCAGATTCAATGTACAGAGCAGACTATAGTACCCTTCGCAGCCATGAAAACTGGGCTTAAAATGGCGAGCACAACTACAGAAGGACACCTTTTCAAATTATTACCAATATCATCAAGCTCCTATGATTTGGATATATGCTTTAACAAATTTCTTACCTATTATCATCTTCCTCTAACATTGTGTATTGCAATTGTCAAATGTAAATCATGATTTTGATTAGAATATTAACTAGAAGATGTATATGAAGTAGATGAAAAGATAGGTATATTTGATTGTGATTTAAGAGGAATATCGTGTGAATTATTGGCAGATAGAATATGGTGGTTTGGTAGTATATTGTGTTCATATAGTAGGTATACATGTGCTTCACTTTTATTACTATAAACAGTAATAAAAGCAAGATCTGCTAAATAGTTAACATTGTTTTGTTGTAAATGTTGTAAGAAAAAATTAACAGTTTGTGGTTTTCTTAATAGAGGAAGATGATAATAGGTAAGAAATTTGTTAAAGCATATATCCAAATCATAGGAGCTTGATGATATTGGTAATAATTTGAAAAGGTGTCCTTCTGTAGTTGTGCTCGCCATTTTAAGCCCAGTTTTCATGGCTGCGAAGGGTACTATAGTCTGCTCTGTACATTGAATCTGACCGTCATTATCTTGGTTCTCCGCATAAATGGACTTGCCTACCTGTCCACTTACATCATTCTCTTCTAAAGATGGCCTACAAGATATAGAGAACATAATTACTTTAAAAGCGGTGGCTGTATTAATGTAATCTACAGAAGGAAATTATAAGTGATTTTAATTATATTGTAGACTAATTAAAACAAATTGCATAGTATTAAAAATAAACTATTTAAAGTAGATTTATTTATTAAATAGTTACAAAAGCAGAAATTTAAGAAATCTTTTAGATTAATAAATTTAAGATAAAGAAATCTATAAATAGAGAATAAAAATAAAGCTTAAGAATTAATCAAATCTGGATGACAAAGAATTTAACTAGCAGACTTTTTGAAGTAGATATTCAAGATATAGACATTTTTATTAGTAGTAATTATAATATAGTGCTTGCAAAATTAGAGTTGAGATAAACTCTTTCTGTCAATCACTTACACAAAATTTAACTAAAAATTCACTAGTACAAAATCTCTAATAACACAATATTTTATTAAGATAACTGCTTTTAACATCTTAAGTAAACTTGCTCAGCTCTTAATTTTATATATAATCTAAGAGTTTTAAGTCTTTATCATGAAAACTCGTAGCATAATGCTACAAAAACCTCTTTTGGTTTTCAAATCCAAACTTTTAATTATTTTTCTAAAACTGTCTTTACAATTTATCTGGCAGCACTAAGATAAGTTGTTAAGCTTACTTATCTGGTCAAAACAAGCTCTTAACAGTGGCTTTCGGTCTAATATTGACCAAAATATTAACAAAAACTCTCTTTGCTTCTCTATAAAAATTCTTAAAAATTCTTTTATCTTTACCCCAACTTTTTTTCCTCAACCCGTTTTTCATGTAATGGTAGATCATATTCAAACTTAGAATTAATTAAATTTTCTATTGTATTAATCAAATTACTTAAAATAGTAATCCAATTAATAATACAAACCTATTTTTAACTAGCTGCTATTTTTACACTATTCTGTACCCCTATATATAGTTTGGTATTATGTGTAACCTTTTTGTTATACCAGCCACACTAGCTACACTAGCCACACTCTTGTACTACCCATACTAATTTGGGTTATACAAGGTTACACAAGCTACACTAGTTACAGTAGTTAAACTAAAGACCCCAGTAGTATCTACCCCTGTCTAGTTCTATTAAATATACTATTTCAAATTCTTTAAGTATTATTTCTCAAAGATTTTACTAGGACAATTACACTGGCATTCTTAAGCAAAAATATCTATCAATATGCCTACTTTAATTACTCAAGATCCCGATATACTTAATCTCGATGTCTTTTATACAAACTACGCAAATACTTTCAGAGTCGCTATTTATGAAGATAAACTAAGCACAGTTAGAACAATCCTTCCTCAGTTTGAACCATCAAGCTGTGTTACAGTAAACACCAGACAAGTCAAAAAAACTCACTTCTTCAAAGCATCATGCACAACTGCAACAGTCAAATACCTCTGTAGCAACTTTCACACACTATTCAATTCTGCAACCAGTGTTATTCATGCTTCTATATTTTTAGCATCTGTTATTAGCAAGAAAAACAAGCAAAGAAATACAGAACAAATGAACCAAGCCATTGCGTCAACATCAACAACTATCCCAACCTCTCCTGCCCTAAAGCTCATGCTCACACATATCCCAAATGTTGGACTGCAATTAGTTGTAAAGCTATCAACAACCACCACCAACTTCTTGGACTGCAATTAGTTGTAAAGTTATCAACAACCACCACCAACTTCCAGAAGGTTGCTTCTTCTACGACAATGAAGCATACTATTTAGAATGTCTTTAGCAAAAAACAAAAGAAGCAAAAGAACAGGCAAAGGCAGACGAACAACGTCTACAACAAGAACAACTTCAAAAACAGCAACAAAAACAACAGGAAAAACAACAACAATACTCTGAACAACAACAAACAGTAGAAATAGAAACGGACGAAAACACAGAAAACAATATCATATCCAACCTATTTGTAAGTATTCAATATGTATCAGCTAACAAATACAAAGAACTACAAAAAGAGGAATTCAAATTACATAAAACACCTAATAGTTCTCACCAACAAGGAAGAAAAAAAGACAGCTAATAAACCTAATGAAGGCTTAGATTGGCTCGCCAAATTTCCCATCGATGAAGAAAAGAAAAAACATACAAAACTTAGCTCTTTGTCTAGACAAACACTCTTTTTTATTAAAAAACATCTCTATAATTTCTATCCAGAGAAAGAAATTAAACCTGCTACCAGAACTAGACCACCACTTAAAGCCTCCTTCCAATATATTATTTGTGTTATAGCAGCTGAAAAGCCCTAATTCCTTACAAATATTATTTACAAAGCTAATCCAAATGTCAACCCAAAAGCACCTATTCCATTCCAATACCTCAAGACTACCCTCAGGAACTTGTTACTGAAGTTTACAACCATTCTATTTACAAAACTTAATTATACTAAAATCTTTGAATCATCCCTTACTTATCCTCTATATACACATAAACAAAGATTCCAAGTCTGTCTTAACATTGTGCGGCTTCATTTATATCTTCTCAAACAGTACCAGACCATTAACCATACCAAACTTGCAGAGGACCTTAATTTTACATCCAAAAAGTTTCACATCACTACTGAAGTTGTATCAGTCGATTTAGATGAACCTTATCTTTACATCGAATCTGACTCCAGATACAATACTACTATATTATTCAACCTACCTAAGACACTTTTCCTTAAGCAATATCACATACTATCTCTTTTTAATTCCTGTGAGAACCTAAATAAATGGTTCAACCAACAATACCCTATCTACTGTAAACAATTCAGTAGCCCTCCTGATAAAAGAGAAACTCTTTTAAGTCTATAAGCACATATACGCAGACAATTTATTTCTTAATTAACCAATTATATCTCTACTAACTTCAGCTTTCCAAAGTCCTTCAACACTCATGACAGAAAATTTCATGCTATCAAATTCACTAATTTTCACACCCTCACATGTAAAGACCAAAAATGCAAATATTGTAATCCCAACAATTATAACTTACATAACAAAGAGTATCTAATTACAGACACGATTGACAACACTTACCTGACCTTTCTCAAACTTCCATCTGAAGAAGAAGTGACATAGATTGAACCCACAATTGACTCCTCTATCTTTCAAGTTAAAGCCAAATATGAAGCTTTCTTCAAAATACAAATACCTACTCCAATCTTTGACCAACTTGCTACCAAAGCAGAAGAAAAAACCTGTGATCTAAACCAAGTACCATTCAACAAAAAACGTCGAAGTATCTACTTTTACAAATACCTCTCACTATATCACTCAATTGTAGCTCAAAACTACAATATAAGTGATAAAACCAAACAAGAGGCAATTGAGCTTATAACTCATAATCCTATTGAATTTGATTTTCTTGCCCATATTATTACTTATTTCAACCTCATCAAAGATGCATCAGAAGATAACCTTCCACCTATGTCTTCTATTACTAAATACTACTTTGAAATGGCACTTCCCCAAGCTGAACAAACTCTTAAACAAAAATTTAAAATGGATTTTCTACCAATCAATTTGAAAATGAACTCTTCTTTACACCATCACTACCCTCTCAACAGGATTCTACATCTCAGCAAGACACTTCCTCCCAACAAGAATCTCTTTTTCAGGAAGAGAGTTCAGAACAATAGATTCTGAACCCTGCTATAATAAGTTTTTACTTCATTATAAGCTTCTACTAGTATCAACTTCACAAACTCTAGGATCCTTTTTACAACTGCTCCAACAACTACGATTTAAGGATAATATAATTATTTTAGTTAACTATACTAATTCAGAAATATACATATATCTTTCACATGACAATAACCTCCTACCCAATCACAAAATAATTGAACAATTTAGTTTTAGCAAATATCGAGAATTATCTCTTAGATCATCATTATTCTCTGATAATAACATTGAAAACTATTTAATAACTTACTATCCGTTCCTAACTTCTTCATATATACCAGAGCCTTCAACTTTAAACAACCAAACTAATACAACAGATTTTAGCACTCAAAGCCTATATACATCTTATAATATATTGGAATCTAGAGAACCTTCTGAGAACAACCAACCTACTAAACTACAAGATTTAAGTCTGAACTTACTAATTTGCACCCATTATATAAGAGGATATAATGAAGATCTCAAAAGACAAGTCTGGGAGAACTTCTGTCTTTTTAACAACCTTAGTATTATTGGCATCACTGAAACTAAGATCTCTAAAAAAAAGGCAAACAACCAGCTCCAAAAATCTAGATCCTTTACCTACTTTTGGTTCTGCACAGATAGTGCTAAAGCAGGGGTTGCTATCATAGTTCAAAACCAGCTTAAACCACATATTCACAATATCCTCACCGAACCTAGATATGCTATCGCTATTGACCTATTCTTTAAATATGATTTCAAATTTAGAATTATCAACATTTATTTGCTTTGTGACAGCCTTCAACTTCGTTTACAAGCTCAAAACACTATTATTCAGCAAGCTACTTCTTTGAATATTCAACTTATAATAATGGGAGACTTCAATACCTCCAGCAACAATACGCAATCCTTATCAATTAAATACAAACTTCTCCACTTTCTTCAATACAATAACATATATGACCTGGCAGCTCATACACAATCCACAAATACTACATAGCATAATAGTAGAAATAACAGCAGCTGCATTGATTATATATGGGCCAACTACCCTATCCTCTGCTACTTGAATACATTTTACCTTGAGGATACTGAAACTAGTACTAATAGTGATTATTAGATTTTGATATTTTCCTGGTTCTTTCCTTATAAAATCACTGGCAAACATCGCCATTCAACTAAAATTAAGAAAAAAGTTTTTTTTTACAAAAATATGAATCAAAAACAATGTTTAAGCCAGTGATGTACGTTTTGACTGTCCAAAGGCTTTTTTGGCACTGTCCAATATCCAAGTATCCAAGTGTTCACAAGTGTCCAGAGCATATCTAAGCTTTAATAATTAATAAATTTGTTTAACAAATATATAATTATATATTTTTTTAGATGCTGAACATATTTTACTTAAAAAATAATATAGGTTATCTTAATAAAATTTTGAGTAATTTTAATTTATTTAATTGTCCAAAATTGTCTAAAGTGTCCAAACTTACTATTCACAACTGTCCCGTGACAACATTGGTTAAGCTATACTGAACAAATATTATCTAATTTTAAATCGAACAATACACCAGATACAACTAATTCCACAGAATCTTTAAAACGTATATGGCACAAAATTCAAACTAGCATTATCAATGCAGCTATACAACATATTTCTAATAAAAAATTTACTGTTCGTAACTTTCAACATATTTTCTCATCCAAAGCATCTCAGCTTCACTACAATCTTAAAAAGCTTAGTAACATTATTAGACAAGTTAAACGCTCCTTAAACAACTCAACTTCTATACCTACTCATCACAACCAAACACTTACCCACCTTAATTTATTACACCATCTTCAATTAGTCGAAATACCATCTGATTACACAGCACTACCAGACTGGATAACTCTGGCAAACAATGAGTGAAAAGCTCTGTACCATGCACGTAATATCGAAAACATCAAAGAAATAAGACAACAAATTGATGATAATATTGCTAAACGATGCAACAAACTTCAGTCTAATCCTACCTCCATAATTAATAGTATCTTTAATCGACACAAAGACTCTGTTAGATTTAACAATATTAGATCTAATAATGATATTATTATAGAATCTAATGAAATCAAATCTTATATACAAGAACACTTTAATCAATGGACAGCATTTCGTCATATTGATGAACATATATATAACTGTACTTGGCTTACAAAATACAACCCTAAACCCAATATTGATACTACATGGTATCAATCTGCACTCCAAGAATTTACTGTAGAAGAGGTCTCCCAAACACTTTCTCAACTACCTAATAACAAAGCATGTGGCCCCTCTAGAATTAGCTATAAGATGCTCAAACAGACTGGACTAACTTTTATTCAAGCAATCACAGCTCTTTTCAATCGATGCTTAACAACTAACCAAATATCTAAACAATGGAAAGAAGGAAGAATCTTTCCAATATCCAAAAAACATATCTTTGACGGAAACCTAACTAATACAAGACCTATAAGCCTCCTTGAACATATTAAAAAACTATATACCAAACTCTTAACTAATCATTTAAATAGCATCTTTACCCAATACCATATCCTCTTATCATACAACTACATTGCCCTATCTGAGAATAGCACCACTATCCCCATCCACATTCTTAACAATATTATTAAAGAAGCCTCATATAACTCAAGACAACTTTGGCTCATATTTTAAGATATGAGCAAAGCATATGATTCAGTTAATTTGAAGCTTTTCCAAAGATCCTTCTCACAGATTAATATGCCTCCTAAACTTATATGTATCCTTACTAATCTACTATCTGATCGTTATAATAGAGTTATTACAAATTTCGGTCTTACAAACTCTTACTCTGTTAAAAACAGAATAGATCAAGGAGAGACAATAACACCCCTCTTCTGGAGGATTTACTATGACCCTCTTATTACTAAGATTGCTAATCACTTCAAAAGCTACACGCTATCTACCTTATAAAAAACTCATCTATATCTACTACGATATCAAGAAATGCAAACATCAGTCTCTGTGCTTGCCTATATGGATGTTACACTTTGGATTGCAAAGTCTAAAGAGGAACTCCAACTAATAACTCAAACTGCAATGTCATTTTACCAAATGGCTAACATATAAATTAATCTTACTAAATCTGTACTTATTAGCAACCAGCCTGTAGACTTAATTATATTTGGCAATTTTCAACTACATTCAATACCCCATAATCAGCTCTTCAAATTCTTAGGCTGTTGGTATATACTCGATAACAAACAGATTCAACAAACTAAATTGATAAAAGAAGAAGCATTTCAACTAATCAATATTACTAGTACCAAAAAGATTACTGATAAGCAGATTATCTACATTATTAATACTGTTATTATTCCTACTATAGAATACAGATTACACAATATCATTCTTTCCTAGTCTATCTGCAATCAAATTCTATCCAAATACTTAACAGTAGCTAAACACAAATCTCATCTAGCCCAATCTATTCCTAATAGTACCATGCTAAACCCTTATTTATATAATATTAAAAATATTTAGGATATTCAACTTCAACTCCATATTACCAACTTTTTGCAGAACATGAATAACCCACACTTACTAGGCATCTCTACCCGCATCCGCATTCAACAATTACAAAATAATTATGGTCAACTATTAGTATACTCCAATATCCACAGCCCATTATAGATGGACCAAACAAACATACACTTAACTTTCATATTATCAAGCTTCTAAATCATCTAGATATTACTTTTACAGCAAATATTAACTTCTCATAGCCCTATACTATTCAATACAAATTACAACCTTTAGAGTTAATTCTTCAACAACACCCCAAGTATTTACTTATCAAAAAACAGCTTAGACGACTTAACTTACTCTATATTGAGCAACTCTGCTCAGCTGACAATACTACTCTTTTAGAATAGAAACATCCCTCACCAAGATTAGTCCATCTGCCTAAAGGCAAACAACCAGACTGGTTTATATACTTCGAGGATAAAGTAATATCTCATAGCTACCATCGTACTTTGGCACCCCAATATCAACAATTAAGAGTTAACCCTTTTGCATACAATACACACATATCCAAAAAATCGAACACCTGATTACTTAGTTATAATAATAATGATATTATTATTAGCAAAATCCGTAAATGTCTACTAAATAACTTGATTTCAATCATATACTGAAAAACTAACATTAATCTTACATATAATCAACTCTATTCTCTCCAACCTATCTAATGCTATCCTTGCTCTGGATGTCACCTTAACTCCAACAGAATTAGTAGTTGCTATACAATTAATGTTTCAGCTATCATCTCTATCCAGTTCTTCAGAAAAACCTCTTCTAAGAATCTTAGTCTTCATGCTAATTATATTGACCTCATCCACTCTACTGCAATTAAACATCCTATTCAAGTTTCTACTTTACCTCAAATCCTTATTAAACATTCTACTGCATCTCAGTTTTTCGAGCCTGGAGAGGCTACTTCTAAGCTTGAACAATTCTCTTATACGAACTCTATGATTTCACAGTTCAACTTCTATACAAATGGATCAGTAATCGATATTAGAATACAAAACTGCACAATGGGTATAGGATGGGTTCAGTTAGATACCAATAATCATATTATACATAAATTCTCAGCAAAAATATACCTTTGGCTATCTTCATACAAAGCCGAGCTCTTCTCAATCTTATCTGCAATCTCTACCACTCCACGTAATTCAGCTATCAATATTTTTACTGACTCACAATCTATTATCTCCAAATACTCTAAACTTATTAATCTAAATAACTTTAACAAACTTTTCAAATTCAGCTCATGCCTTTATAGCATACATTACTTAACATATTCAAATCATATAACCTACAAATTACCTTTTATAAAGTTCAAGTTCATATTGATGATCACTACAACAACTTAGCTGATTCTCTTGCTAAACAACATATACTATCACCCCATTACATTTCATATATACCAATACCCATAACCCCTTTCACATAATTCGATAGAAGCAACATCCTGTTGAATCTCCTACTAGACACTTTATTAAAAATATTTACAAGTAGTCATCACAAAACCGTAATACTGAATGGTCATCTTTTATACAACAGATAAACTGGAATGCTACTTGGCTATTTTTTAATCACAATCAAAAACCTACTCACAACTTTACTAACTTTAAACTAAACCAACTTAAATCATTTAAAATTAAAACTTTACTTAATGAATTGCCTATCTACTTCTTCTACTACACTAGATATCACACTATCTTTAACAATCCTAATTGCTTTTCCTGTAATAGTCTAGACTCTGTTTCACATTAGAGAGTTTGTTCTAACTCTACTACTCTTACCAATATCATTTCTAATTCTATTTCGATAATTCTTTGCAACTCAGCATTAGACTTATCTAGTAACCAAACTAATGAACTTATAGATACAATTCAAAACTATGTAGCTTTCAGAAATATAGTAGTAGGACCAAATGATCTTCCTTTAGATATCATACTTAAAGGCTTTATCCCTATATTCCTAGTCCAAACTATTTAAAGTTTGATATTCCCTACAAATTTGCATCTCAAATCATTATTAAAGCTCTACTTCAAGTTAATAAACTTACTTATGAACAAATATGGAAACTATACTGTATCAACTTCTCAAACTGAAAAAAGCAAAACAAGATTACATTACCTTATAACTGACCTCAAAATCAACAAACTACTAACAGAACTCTAAAACGTACTCGCAAATTATACACTTACTCCTGCTAATGTGGCTTACCTAACCAATTACACCTAAACAATTTCTGTCCACTACTTGGACAGACCATTAGCAAAATTAATATCTTTAATATATTGTAATGTAACAAGTTAGACCTTTGGTTAACTAGCTACAATACTTGACTAAATATACGAGTAGTTAAGAAATGTGTTTTATATATTTTATAAAGAAAATAGTTTATAGATAAGATAAAATATTGTCGACTTATTGCTATAGCGACATTTATAAAGAAAGGTTATAACCAACAAAATTTATAGACAAAAGATAGATTTATTAACTCAGGTAATACTCAAAGAATAACTCAAATAAAGCAAAAATATAATTTAACAAAATACTCAAATAATACTCAATAAATAGCTCATATAAAGCAAAATATAACTCAATAAAAACAATAAAATATTCAAATAATACTCAATAAATAGCTTGTATAAAGCAAGAATATAACTCAATAGAATACTCAAAAGAATAATACAAATAAAACAATTATATACCTCAAGAAAAATACAATAGTTTATAGACAAATATCACAGAAAGGGGACTTATTCCCAACAAAGATTATATAAAAATAACAAAAATAGGACTTATTCCTAATACAAAGTTAAAAACAAAGATGTAATAAAGGGTTGATTTCCAATATAAAGGGATAATTATAGTGTTATAAGGACCAGAATTTGCAGA
>CAJVPZ010000296.1:0-21088 GCA_910592135.1 Racocetra fulgida | reverse complement strand
CTACTATCAGATTATTAAATGATATCAATATTAATTTATATATAATATATTTTTTAAATTTAACTAATTTTTAATTTGCAAATTTAACTAGTTTTTTTAACAGGTTAAGTAGCTTTTTGTAAGAGTGATTAATCTCAATAAATTTCTAATATATTTATTTTTTTTTTAATTTGTTTTAATAATAAAAGTAGCAATTTTAAAAGTCATACCATTTTCTAGAAATTTTATTTCAATTTTTTTTTGATAAAATGAATTGTAAAACTTGTATTATATTGTACAAATAATATCGTTAGTATAAAATGCTTTTAAATTTGTAACACCATTTTCCTTTTATATACACTTTTTCACTAGAAATGGATAATGATCCTAATCTAAAAAAAATTTCTTGATTCAAATAGTTAAACTTGTAACACAAAAATGAAAGTGCTGAGGTAAATCAATTAGGTAAAATCCTTCCTATGCATTCTTGGGTTTAAATCTGGTAGTATGAAAAAATGGAACCAGACTTATGGCTTCTTTTGGTATAAACCTTTGATCTGAATTTTACGACTTTTTTTGGTCAGTATTGGTTGATCATTCAAGTTGACGGTAGGTCAACAGATCGAAAAGACTGCTAAGCAATGATGCACTAGCAAGCAACGATCACATAGGTGATTCTGGTTCTAACAAGAGAATCTGGTATATGCAAGGGGGAAGATAAGTATAAATTTATATGAAGTTACTAATTTAGGAGCTTATGGTGCAAATACCGATACTAATATATCCAAATTTAACAGAGAGCGTATAACAATATCATACGGATATAAAATGGAAGAGTGGCAGAGTGGTATGACAGCAGCCCTTTCAAGAGGCAAATCAATTTTGCACCCTGCCCTACCCTCCCTCACATAAAATCCTGCCATTTTGTGGCAGCTTAAATATCTCTTTACAGCCGGCCTGCGTTATACAGGTGGGAAATCTCTGGCTAAGATCACATAACTACAAAGCTTCTGGTTAACAGCCGGCCTGCACTTGTGTGGGTGGGAAACCACCGGCTATGCATCAAACACACTGATGTATGCTATATATCTCTGTCAACTATACATCAATTGCACTAATGTATACTATATATCTCTTTCAATTATACATCAAAAAGCACTGATGTATGCTATATATCTCTTCAACTATATATCAAACGCACTGATGTATACTATAACTCTCTAATAAAGTTTGAATATCCAGTGCTATTAGTGCTGGAATGCATCCAACAATTATATCATATGCGTGCAGTTCTTTTCAACACATGAACGTATAAATACCGTCTAAGCTCTAAATATGAATGAAAAGAATCTCATAATTGAATATTAAGGAAAGAAGGTATTTACTTTATTCTTTAAATATCCATAGGCTTATCAGTAATACATTTCTACATTTAAGGTTGTATATTATCAAACCTGTTGTTTTCTTTCAGGAGTAAATCGACACTTTTGGTAAGAAACGTTGAAGACATCAATACTAACTTAATATAGTAAGATAGCCAGTATTGAAATATTACCTTATAAACAGGATTATCTAGTTTCGACAATCGTGTCTGTCTATCTTACCACTTTGATTAAGCATTATCATGGCAGTCAAGAAAAATGTGTAGGCGGTAGAACTTTAAAGCATCTTAAAAGCTTCTGGTTTGGAATAACTTGTTTTGGCCATGGCCAGGATTATCTAATTCCAATGACAATTGCGCCTGTCTCTTTTAACAATCGGATTAAGTATTACAACTATGGCCTGGAAAAATGTTATGCAAGCGGTAGAATTTTAACACATCATTGAAACTTCTGGTTCTTTGTTTGTACAGATCCAATTAGACTAAAGATAGACTCACACTTTTTGCATTATCGATTTCTGGGTCAAAGTAATCTTCACATTTAGTTATTTATTTTTTTATTAAAAAGTCAAATTGTTTTCGAATACGTTATAACTTACGTATTATATTTATATAATAAAATATTATTGCATTATACTTAGAATAATTTTTTTGCAGATGACTTGGCTGTTACGGCTTTACTAAATCGCACCAATGGTGTTCAACACCATAGTTGCTATATCTCAAAAATGTACTAACTAACTCATGTCAGGAATACTAAGCAAAATGTTCAGCGCCCTAAAAAACCTCACCTATAATTAAAATTTAGACTTACATCTTTTATATAGTTCCGGTTCCCTAACCTATCTAAACGATTAAAACATATAAATTTTAAATAAATGTTTAACGCACTTTAAAAAAAAAAATCCAATAAATTCTTAAAACTAGATAATGCTTCAAGACCTATGTGTGTGACTGTGTGTACAGTCAGCCCTCTATATAATCACACAGTTGGGATGATAGTAATTTTTTTAAAAAATGTGCTTATATAGAGATTGTTTTTATATAGAGGTTTTTCTATATATTTATAGCAATTTGTTTACAAAATTAGATGCTTATATGGAGGTGTAATTATATAGGGTGTGACTATAGAGAGGTCTGACTGTATTTGGTATTTATTTAAATTATAGTATACCATCAATCATGGATAGTAGCTTTAAGTTGAATAAGTCGCTTCATAATAAAATCTCACAAAGATTATAATTCAGCAAATATTTTTATAATAGTACTAATTACAATTTGTAGCTAAGTCATTAATCGTCAATTAAGATTAATTTGTTATATATCAAGCCAATAAATTGTGTGCGCGGTGGTCAGAGACGAAATAAATGTAAAGTTAAAATTTTAACAAAATAAGAGCTATCGTTGTTGTAATTACCTTTTTTGTATTTTAGCTATTATAAAGAAAATGGAAGACAGAAGAAAAGTGATAAAAGTTAAATTAATTGAATGACAAAAAAGGGAAATGATACAAATTAAAATTAATACGGACAAATTGAATTTATCAAAGACAAAAAAGGAAAATTGACAATTATACGTACCGTACAATATATCTATTTTCGGTTATAGTACAAGATAATTGCGCAATATGCAAATTAAATCATGTAAATTGATGTATGATAACTTATTACATATGAAATTTTCTTCCTATAGAAATAACAGCTATATATTTAACAGGTTGTTTTTTGCCTATTTTATACTCACTAGGCACAATTCGACCAAATATATTATGAATTGGTATGATGCAATCTCTACTAATATTGTAAAAGTCTTGATCCCAGATTTTCACATTGCTTTGAATATTATCAATCTGAAAATAAAACCTTGTTTTGTAATTTGGAGCTGCCCTAAACTATCTTACATAAGCCAACTGATGTGTATCTTCTTTTTCTGGTATATTGACTTTGTGTTCGAAAAAATACTGGACCTGGCCTGGAAATACATCTATGGAACCATTATCTTGCATAAACTTCGCAAGAATAAACGAACTCTTTAAATATCGAGGTGTATCAGCTGACCCAAATATTTCAGCTCCAATTCGAATACGTTTGAACAGATTCACCTGAGGCCGGATAACAATTCTTCGTTCAAAACTTCTTGCCTTTTCTCCAGTAAACTCCTCAATTGACAAAAATTCCATGTCATATGCATTATTATAATAAGCTATCAGTACATTATATACATAATCTGGCAAGCAAAAATTCGCTTTTTTAAGGGACAGCATTTTGCAGGAAAAGGTTCAATACCAGTAATTGTATCTTCAATTTCAAGCTGATAAATTTGCCTAAAAAGGCAAAGTTCATCAAATTTACAATTGTCATAAATTGCTAAGCTTCCCACAGTTGCTTTTGGCCATATTAAACTTAAACCTTTGATAAGGTTCAAGTTATTTGATTGAGTGGATATAAGATCATCAAGTCGCCAATTTTGCATAATGATTTGTAATAGCTCCTGTTCTATTTGACGATGACTATTCGGGAAGGAACCTAGAAAGAACAATAAATTATTACTACAAATTTCTCTAAGTGCATTCCAGAATCATAGTAAAAAAAATATGCATGTGTAAAATTAATTGCTTCTAAAAAATTTGTATTTGATTTTTTTAGTGCATGTATCATTTTTAAAATTTATATGAGAAATAATTAATTTAATATATTTTATAAAGAGTATACGTACTATAGAGCATGATAATTTGATTTTGCCAACTAACCATATAGGTTTGTAATAAGTGCAAAATTTTACATAAAACACTTACCCAAAATTCCATTCATTCTTTCGAATGAATAGCACCAGAAGGAGTATAATAGGCTATAGTCTTGACAACATTCAACTATGTGAAGTGATAGGTGAATATTTGGAGTAATTACCTCTGGGCCATAATTCTTTTCAATCAATTTGGCAACTTGTAATAATTGGAACTGTGCTTTGTCCAATATATTACTATCAATAACCTATGCTATTAGCAAAAAGCAAGCATCTACAAAATTTGCTAAAATTTTTTTGTCTTGAGTGTCTAAGAGATTCCATATCAATGAAATCGAATATATCATAATAAACGATTTCCATTGATCAGCAGTAAACATGGAAAATCTGTCACCAGTAGCTATTCTAAATGGGATTCTTCCAATATCAGTTGATACATCAATATTTTTTGCTCTTCGTTCCATTAATTCCAGATTAGATTTCGAGATTTTGTCACTGTTGATTCATAATTTCTTCACGATCCAATGTGCAATGCCCAAAAACAAGCAGTGCATCAGATTGACAATTAAATGCATTATGGAATTATGGTAAGGTAGGCGAAGCATTTCAGACCATCAAACATAAGTTCGACTAAGATGCTCCTTTCTATCATTTTTAGTTAGTTGTTTTTTCCAAATTAAAGCATTTCGACAGTATTCTATTGGATCTCTTGCCCTAAACCAACTGTCTATATTATCGAAGCCACCAAAATTTAGGCGTTGACCTTTTCCGCTGCTTGCCTTTTTATAACATCTACAATATTTAATATAAAAAAAAAAAAACAATATAGTAAATAAAAAGAATAAAAAATAATAAATAAAGAAAAACAAAAAAAAAATAAAAATAAAAAGAGAATTTCTATTTTCGCCCAGGTTAAAATTACTCGAAAAACCATAATATCATTTTTATAACTAGAATTATTAGCATTAGTAATATTTGGTTTACTTTAACTCGACGAAAATAGGATTTTTCAACAAAGAAAAAAAAAATTAAAAAACCTGTGACATCCAACTAATGCTGATATATGGCCGCATAACTTTCTTGCAGCTGGAATATCATTACTACAACATATTACCGCCATTCTAATATTTCTACCAGAAGAATATTTATAAGTTGTTGATAAATTCATACTATTCCAAAATTCAAGTAAATTATCTATAATGGGGTAAAATAATGATTAATTCTATGTGACTTGACTTCTTTTGGTTCTGAGATAAGGGCAAGAATTAACATATTCTCTTTCTTAAATCGAATATTGCGCGGTAAATTGCAAATTATCCTGTATATTGCCCACAACTATAAGATGCAGATTTAAATGGTTGAAACCAGTCTATATTGATCATTATTCCTAGATGTGAGTCAGCAGTTTCAGATATAAAAAATAACCATTCTGAATTATTAATATCTGATGGAAATGTTTTCCAAACATTGCTGTCGTATATATCAGATATTAAATTAGTTTCATTTCTGCGATTAGCCCATTTATACAAAAGTTCTTCAAATCCCGGTTTTTTGTACATTGTAGATATTTGCATTTTCAAGCATGGTAATTGATATACTATTTTGGGATGCCAAATATATTTATTACTTACGGGAACCTTAACTAATACTTCGGATCCACAAGGTTGGCGTTGAGTTTGCAGTGGATGACTAGGAAATTCAATATAAGTACATTTAAATCCTGAATTACTAGTACTAATATTATAAAGTTTGTTACAATCAGGACAAGCTGCAAAAATTTTATTAATTTTATTGTTTTTTCTGATTTCTAGTAACTTATTGGTCATATAAATTGTTGAAGAAAAATTTTCAAATTGTCTTATATCAGCATCTATTAAAACTAATTTACAAATTTTTAAAAGAGATTCGATCATGACATCTGAAAGCCAGAACCTTTCTTGATATTTAAATATCAAAAGTAAAATCCAAAAATTGTTTGTACTTCTGTGTATAAGAAGATTCTTAAAATTTAAATTGTCATTAAGATTTACAGAGTTAGAAGTCATGAATGCCTTGGTCTGTATATCTTTATTATTATGAAACGGGCTATAATCCTCAAAATTACTATTATCCAAAGTTAATTCGTTATCAAACCGTTGAGGATCTTTCTGCTTATTAGATAAATTATTCAATGAGTAAGTTTGCTGTTCATGCTCTAAGTCCGGAATTATTATATTATTAGTTTTGTAAAACTGATCGTATCTTCTTTTTTTATTAACAAAAGATAAATTGTTGATGGAAGACTCTTTATTATTATCATCATCTATTGTTATAGTACTGTCTTGAACATTACTTTCAAGTGAAATAGACTTTCCTTTTACTAAATCTTGGTGCCGCATTTCTATTAATTCGTGAGATTTTCTAGTTCTGATTTCTACTATCTTACCATTACATAGTTGGCAATTGCATGGTATTTTAGATCGAACATTTGTATATAATTTTTTATTTACTTGTTGTTTTCTTGATTGATTAAATATTTTTTTTAAAGCACTATATAGAGATTAGAAAAATAATAGTGATCGAATGGGCTTTATTAATATAAAATAGTTTGGAGGATTAGTTAGGTATATATATTTATTATTTTTATTTAATCTTTAGATTAGATAATTTTGCAAATGTAATACATCGATCTAAGCACAATCTGGCATGACAGATATTTTAAAACTCACGTAAACATATTTACAATTACCGAATTAGTGAAATAGCAGTTACATAGAGTTACATAAGTTTATTCAACAAAAAAAGAGACAAAATCCAAAATAAATATTTAAATTGAGAGGCATTTGGGATGACTTCCAAAAACCCAAATCACATGATTGTTTCATCAATGAGAAGGTTATATAGTATTTTTTTTATTAATCTATATTATAGCTTATTTACATATTGTACATATATATGTAGCTATATCCATCAAGTGTGGGCTATAATTTATAATCAGTTTTATAATCGTTATTGCAAGTAACATTCTTGTTTATAATTATAATTTTGTGTATTTGTACTGTTTAATTGAATATTATCGTATTTTTGTTTTTTTTTTAAGAGGTTTTTTGTTTTTTTTTCAGTAGATCAATAGTAGATCGATTTACAACTATATTTCGCATTCTTCGTCCATTTGTTGTATGTTTTTTAGATTTTTCAATGTCTTGCTTATATAATGTAAATAGCCGATTTTTTCCAATTTCATAACATTCGAAAAGTTTTTAAAATCTACTAGCAGTATTTTGAGTAGTGTCTTAAAATAAATCGTCTTGAGATGGATTAGGACTATTAAACGCTTTATAAATAAGTTCGCAAGTTTTCAAAGTACATCTTTTCTGGAGTTAATATTTCTTTCAGTTGGTAAAATAAAATTATCACCAAGATATTCATGTAATAGCAAATTTAAATAATCCATTTCAGCTTGAGTTGCTATAATTCTTTCTTTCAAGTCATCACTATTTCCAAAAACTTTTCCTATAACTTGTTTAACAAATTTTACACCGAATCGTTCTAAAGCTTCATCATTTGCAAGAAAATGACCAGGTTGAGTTAAGTTAACTGATGATGCATATTTTAGCAAGGTTTGTAATAATGGATTATTTTGTATATAAGAAAGATAATAAGTTACTGATTCTGCATAAATTGAACATCCAGCAATTGGAAATAATGGTGCAAATGCAATAAGGTTTTCAAGTTATATTTCAAAATTTCCATTACATATTCCTAAACGATGACCTAACCAAATAATGTCCATTTATAAAATAGATACCAAACATGAAGCACATTATTTTTGGGTAAAAGTTCTATAATATCTTTGTTTCGATCTTTAGCATACTTGTGTAAAGCAATACCAACACTTGTCCATAATAATTCTAAAACTCTAGATGCCGCTTGGTAGTTAACTACCTGTTCAAATTTATCGAAATAACAAACACCAAGAATACTAGCAAGCTTGAAAATTCCATATCCTGAAAAAATTGCTACAAGAGTAGAACACATTGCTTTATTAGTGTGTCATCCCCAAGTAAAAAACGAAATTGTGGATGATTTTCGCGAAGTGAATATAATCGTGTATAAATTGCTGCATCAGCTACAACATCTAAATTTCCAAGTTCATCGCATCCTACATCATTTTTATACATTAAAACCAATTCATGTACACTTTGATTTGAGTTTGGTTGATCACCCAATTGAAGAATTACTACATTCGGCTTGGGTAATTGATGGTTAATTTGAATATTTTTTTAATTTCTTTATGTATATCAGTAAAATCAAAATCTTCATTTTTAATTTCTAATAAATTATTAAAATTTCTTTAAATTCTAGTAATTGATTTTCTACAAATGAAGAAATGCCGACTTCAAATTTATTAAATCTATTATTATTAGCGGCCTCTATTTTAAGTTCTTGTAATGTTTTAGATAAAAAGAATTGAAAGACCATTCTCAACATTGCATGTGATGTTTTTCGTATTACATTATATATATTGTCAAAACTAAACCCACTTTCTTTAAAATCTATATTATCTACTATACAAACGTTCCAAATATTATTTCCTATTTGTAATTTTGTTTGTAGATCATATAAATTTCATCTAATTTTTTCTAACCGTTTTTCATAGCATGCTGTATAGGAAACAATATTTGCCTCACACAAAATAGCATATAATGAGGATCTTAAGTTAGGCTTTTGTGCAAGTGAGCTTAAAATATAGATAAACCAAATATTCATACTTGGATAAGAAATAGTAAGAAGAACTGAAATAAAGAATGTTGAAATTTTGATAGCATCATTAGGGTTAAAATCTTCAGTTGTTTGGTATCGTCGTTTTTTTTTTTTTTGTACTACTGCCTATTTTTTTTGCTGTATATAAATTAATAAACTGTCAATAAAATTTTTAAGAAAATCAGGAAATCCATTACGATATAATTCTAAAGATTGTGGATTTTCTAAATTTATTTTATTTTCACGAATTTCTGAACGAGCCTTCCAAATTGCACATCCTAAAGCCTCTCCAAGTTTTTTTGGTTGTTCTCGAATAATTTTTATATAATTTTCTGTTTCAAAAAGACTTGATAACTGAATTTTTTTTAATTGCATAGCAATTTTTGTTGCCATATAACTTGGAGGATTAAATTTTAATGCTTGTGCATTAGGCTGATTTACTGAACTAGATAATTCACTTTTTATAAGTTTTTTTTTAAGTAAAATTGGTTATACATTTCAAAAAGCTCCTCTGCAAGAATATCTTTTGAAAGTTTATCAGAAGATGTAGCAATATTTAAAATCCAGTTTCCCAAAAGCTTAAGAGTTTTAGAACTATCATCAACATGTAAATTCTTACAAGTAAATGGTTCTGCTCCTCTGCCTTGTCTTTGAAAAAAATGACTGCCTTCTAAATTGAAATATACAGAACAAATATAGTGAGATGATTTTTCATTTATTGATTGTGTAATATGTTTACTCCAACTAATAACTAGACAAACTTTTATACTTTGACATGGAATTTGTACATTCTTATTTAAAACATTCCAACAATAATAAGTACATTTTTCACCTCATCTAAAAAAAAATTTGTCTTTATGACAAAAAAGACAACGACGTTTATGAATCCAGCTTTTTTGAATAGACACAAGAGCTTTTGAACCACGTGGATGTAAATCATCCTGGTCAAAATTAAAATGGTTACTACAAACTCCTAATAAATTTAAAATATCCTCAATATTGTTTTTAAGCATTTCTTCAACAGTTTCATAATCTAATTCTCACATTTTCATCATTTGTTTAATTGGTCTATAAGTTTCATTTAAACAACGCTTTAGTTTACCATCTTTTATTTCTGAAATCACACATTGTTTAATATTGCTATTACTATTGTTAGACCGCTTATAATCCTTAATTTCATAATCTGTTTCATTTTCTTTGGTTAATAATGAAAAACTACAAGATGATTCTGTATCTGTTGATTTATCTAAATCACTAGATAACCAATCAATATCCCTATATATTTCATCATTATTGGATAATGTTCTAAAATAATTTAATGCTAATTCATATATTTCTTTATTACTAAATGTATCTGAATATAAATAGTCATTTTCACTACTATCTGTATGAGGTGTTCCGGGTATTTCACAAGAGTGATCTGTAAAACTGCAACCACTTTCATTATCAAGTAATTTATATTCTTGATCTGGATCTAAATATGTACTATCTAATACATTAATATAATTGATTGTATCAGTATCAATATCATAAAGATCTTGACTAGAAGTAGCCATCTTCTGTTAGAGCTGATTTGTAAAAAAAAATGCAAGACTAAAATGCTTGTAATATTTTGTTTCTATAAGAATACATATAAATTAGTATAATATAATAATTAATTTGTTAAAAAAAATATTATTAACAAAAATTTATAGTTTTTTTTTAAAATGCGTAGTAAATATTTAATTTTTTGCGGCTTACGATGAACTAACTTCTAGTGTATTTTTAGATATATAACTTTTATAATTATAAAGTACAACTTTAAAGCTTACCACTTATTTAGTTAAATATAATATTGTTACTTTGAAAATAACAATCTTATAATTGTTACAATATTTTATCGTGAGATTTTATATAAACGTTTATAAGATTTTCTTATATAAATGCAATAGCCACAAATTTTGGGGGACAATAGATTTGCTGATTATTAACATAGAAATGACATTTCATCTGACCGGTACTGCTTAAAAATTCAAAATTGGTAGGTATAACGGAAATAAATTGACAAAATTGGCTAAATTTGCCAAATTTGCTATATAAAATATAACTTTATATGTATCAATTATTCAGGTTGCTTTTCTACGTGATATTACGAAAATAATAACCACTTAAATAAATCAATAATTATTTAATTTTTGACATCAGCATGCAATAAATTGATAGTAAATTGATAATTAAAGAGGGACAAATAATAATAAAAACAAATAAGAGTAATAAGGGTATCAAGACAAAAAAACTTGAGAGTTGACTAGCTAATAATTGTACCAACAATGAAAAAAAATCACCATCAGAATTTTAATAATCATTGATTGTATAAGTTAATACACTGTGAATAATTTTTATACTCATGTCTGTCATATAAGCTTACAATGCTTTATTATTAATGATCTAAAATTTACTACATTTGATCTATTATGAGTCAATGGCATAGCAATTATTTCTTAAAGCTAGCTCTAAAACAGAGCATCGAGAAATAATAATCAATAATAATAATGTTAACGAACGAATTACATATATATGGTATTTAAAGTTTTAACAACAAAATGTTAAAGAGACAAATCTTACCAGCTTAACAATAAAATTTATTTAAATATATATTTAAATAAAAACCTTAGATTTATTTTACATGAATAATATTAATACATGGATAAGTACTTCTAAAAGAAAACAAGAATTCAGACTTTAAATTTTCTAAGCTGAGTTGATTTAATTATAAGTTCAAAAGTCTGAAATTTAGTTTTCTCTTAACAGTACTCTAATACAAACAAAAAATCAATCGCTTTGTTTATTGTTTTTGTAAATTTTATACCATGCTTAATAGCCGCGCGTAAAATATCTTCATTTACCAACATGGTTCAGTCTTTCCAAAGTCTTAGATTATTTTATTTTCACTGAGAATTTTGACTCTGAGGTTTCGCCTTTCGTCAAGGATTTCTCTTTTCATCAGGGTTTCACCATTTCGCCAGGGGTTTCATCTTTTGCCATTGGTTATTCCTAATAATCGTAGTCATATTGCAATTAATTGTCGGACATATCTATTAATTATTTATATAAGTTGTCTTTTAATTTCAAACTGGTAAACCTAGAGTAAGAATATGATCTCCTAAAACATAGCCCGTCGTAGCTTCGGTCGAACCAGAATTCAAACACCTTAAAATTTATAAATAAAGCTTTAGAACTTTAATCAGAATATGTCTATTAAATTAATTTCATCATTGTAAATTTCATGATTAGTAAACATATTTTATAGTAAATTTCATAAGTCTATATACTTACATTATAACTATAAAATTATTGTTAAAAAAAGCTTATTCATACGACAATGCACTTTATTACAACAAAGCATATGTATTTCTGATATCTTTTTTGAATCAAATCTTATAAAAACCAGAGAAAAAATCATTTGTATTTCTTTAGCATACTTTTATATATACATTTACTCAAATTATGCATCACTCTAAGAACTCTTATCATCTGGAACGTGGACTCAGGAGAAGTCTTGATCAAGAAATGATCGAAGGAGTCGGTCAAGAAGTTACGATCGAAGGAGTAGATCAAGAAGTTATGATCGAAGAAGTCAGTCAAGAAGTCAGTCAAGAAGGTATGATCGAAGGAGTAGAGATAGTAGTTCTAGAAGTTATGATTGAAGAAGTAGAGATAGGCATTCAAGAAGTCATGATCGAAGAAATCAGTCAAGAAGTTATGATCGAAGTAGAGATAATAGAAATAGTCGAAAAAGTAGTCGTGACAGAAGAGAACGATCAAGAATTTATGATAGTGAAAGCAGTGATAAATGGTCCAAACCAAATAAATACAGCATTTATAATCATTATAGCAAAAATAAAAAGTGTGCTAATTATAAATAACAAGTTATAATTATCGTTAATTTATATTATATGCCAAGTACTGTACTTATAATATTAATATAGGTTTCAGTTATCTGGTTCCGAAGAATCGCACTCAAGATCTTATGACGAGATGGATGAAAAAGGAAAGCAAGTTAAAAAAGGCAAATTTAATTTTATAAATTTGGCGTGCAAACATATTAATTCTTGTACTTACGTATTATAATATGCGTGGTTAATATATATATATATTTAGATCAAGTTTTTTCATTAATACAAGATAAAGACATTCAAAAGCTATTTCAGGAATTTATTAAACAGAACCTGGAATTAGATAATACAAGCCCATTTATAGATGATAAAGACCAAAGCCAGGATTTATTAAGTCAAAATCATTCAAGAGTTCAAGGTCAATCAAGCCAAAGTCGATCAAAAACCAAACAGCCCAGTCAAAATTATTCAAGATCACTAAAACAATCGAACCAAAGTTATTCGCAAGTTCAAGATCGATATGGGCAAAATAATTTAGAAGTTCAAGATCAAAGTTTTCAGGATATCAGACTTAAATATTTACACGTTACTGATCTCCCAAATGATCTTAAATCTGCATTAAGAGTAGATAATTTTTTTATTTCTGTTTCATAAATATTAATATACCATATAGTATTGCATACAGTACCCCTAAAAATTTACTCCCCTTACTGTTACATAGCATTCGTTAGTACTATGTATGTAGTAATATACGGTAGATATACTGTATATATATTATTAAATAATATTTTTTTTTTATATTTAGCGTCAAATTAGTTGGATACTTAGAAGGATGCCACCCCAAAGTCAACTGAAATTAGATCAGACATTTCAGTCTCAAGAAAAGTTAGTGAATGATACAGTAATCCCAACCATCAAAAAAGTGTTAGATTCATCAATATTTTCAGTTTCCGAGGAAATTATATATAATATTATTTATATTCGTCACAAACACAAATGTGAAGTTTATAACATGAAACAATGACCAAAAGAAGATCAAGATAAAGATACAAGACGAAGATATAAAAATTACCGAAGGAGTAGGGTAAGTTTTATTTAGTGTTTTATAAAATATTTAGAGTACTGCTGTGGCAAAATCTGCACAGAATTTGTGCTAATTTAATGATAATTGCAGTAGAATTTTTCAGTCAGAGCAGTGGTACCGTACCCTAGACACTTTAGTGTCTTTGTTTTAGAATTGTTACTAATTTCATTACATTTCAATTATATATAGAAACGACAAAATAGAGCTAATACAATCCAACATCTAGTTGCAATTAGAGATCCAGTAATTATGTTTTTTAAAGATCAAGATCTTTTGCCAATTACAAATAACAACTTATACCATTCATCTGAGAATTCCGAAACTGATGAGGAAAATCCTTCTGAAAAAACGAAAGATTATTGTAAAGGATTTGAAATGGTGCTCTGATACTGTAAGATTAACATTGAAAGCCGTATTATTATTATTATTATTTATAATTTACTCTAGTGAGATGCCATATGGCATTAGTTAAGTTGCATTATTAAATTATATTACTCATTCTAATTTTTTTGTAGTTACGATCATTTTTATTTGATTACATTGACGTAATATTTGCTGAATCATCAAACTACCAAAGAAACGAGCTCGAACTTATGATACTGATTATTATGAAAAAGAACAATCAAAACCATTCCAAGCACCAGATTGGACGATTAATGGATATAGAGGATCATTGAGAACAGCTATACAAAATGCTTGCTGTGAGCAGTCATCAACTATGCTTTTTTAAACAAATTCCCAAGAAAATACACAAAGGCCTTCACAAATTTCAGATTGCGAAGATACTAATGCCGATTATTAGCTAGAGGTCTATAATTTGGCTTACCTTTTTTGCAATAGTACTCAACTTGCTATTAACAAAAAATACAAGAAAGGAAATCTTCATTTATAATTGTATATGCACATGCATGTTTGTATACATACACAATTCTGCAATTGCGCAAAAATAATAAATAACTAGTGTATATTGCATTGCTTGCGCAATGCACTTGGGTATTACAATAAGTGTTAATACGACAATTTTTCATATAACACTAATTTGGAGATCGGTTTTCTCACGCATAACTACTGATTTTTCATTTTTAGCCTTTTAAAGCTTGTTTTTGTAATTGCTGCTGCATTGTCTCGTTAGATGCAGGTTTTTTCTGTTAGGATTATGATCGCATATGACTGTTAAGTGACAATTCTTGAATGCGTGCCAGGTTTATGACACAGTCAAAATTCTTTAAAGTTCTTTTAAGCTAAGTTTGGAGCTTTTATTGTAGTTAGATGTTATAAGAGCATATAGTAAAATTACTAAAGGAAACCCTTTTTGTTAGTGTGTGAAGAGTAGTTTTATATGCAATTTTAAGAAATAAGCAATTTTTGACAAAACAGCAGTTGCTTTTGAATTTTCATGTTTGTGTTATATTGTACTTGATCTTGAAATCTGATTCGAAGTCCAGGCAATCTGCGCCACAAACCTGGCACACGTTCAAAGAATTGCATAGTGTTAGCTAATTACATAGTAATAGTCCTTATACAGGTGTGACTGTGTTAGAAGTATTTGGTTGGTTGGTTGTTGCAAACGTTTGTGTTTTAATTATATAGATTTTGCACAAACTTAAAATTAATATGTACTTCGGATATTTGTACTATTTTTACTGTACTATATATAATAATTGATCGTCAAAGGTGTGTGGAAAAATATGTATAAAATAAGCAAAAAAAACCTGTTAGAAATATAGTTGTTATTCCTATAGAAAGAAATTTTTCATATATTAAAAATAGAGTAAAATGAGTGTATTGCTTATTTGAGAAAGAAATTGTGTTAGTACTCAAAATCTATTATTTGAATAGACAGCATAATCATGATCGTTACATCTACTATTGCATGTTATACATGCAATAATAATTTTATTTTTTAAGACTTGCTAAATAAAATAATATTATTGTTTTTAATTAGAACGCAAATTCGAATGTAAGGCATGTACAGTATAAATTAATTACACTTTTAAAGTGAAACTTATTTTTATTAATTTATTGTTATACTGTATTTATTCACATAAATTATTTAAAATTATATAATTTACTAGTCGCAATCCTAACAAATTACAGAATTAGCAAGTCCGATAATTAATAAATTTGAATCCTCAATAAAAGAGGTTTTCTTCATGTAATTTTAAATTGTTTTGGTAATGATATTAAAAGGCTTAAAATATCGTACTCTCTTTTATTATATGGGACTTATATAACAACCCGTGCTTTTTTTGAAAGCTTATTCATATGGGTATATTTGAAAATCATGTGATTTTCATATAAACCCGTATGAATTAAGTTATTTTTTTAAAAAGCTAAAACACAATTCGTTTTTACTAAAAACTATGTAACTCTAAATGATTATTTTAAATTTCTTATCTTTGGGCGAAGACTAATATATATATAAAATTATCAATTTTGGATAAAGACTAAAGATAATATTTAATCAAGTAGCTCTTATTTGCTGGGTAGGAAATAATATTAATTCAAATATGAAACTATTAACTTTTAAAGAAATGTTTATTTACAATATCTTCACTTTTATTTATAGTTTCGAAGTGTTTCAGTATTTACAAAAAAACAAGTGATTTCTTAACTGTAGATTTTCTAATTGTTGACTGTAAGACTGTTGTTGACTATAAAGTTTTTAGTTAATATTCGCTAATGAAAAACTAAGCTCAAATATATCAGATTTTTCACAAACAAAAAAAATAAATATGATCTAATCTTTTACTTTTAAAAGACTTCAATATATTAAAAAGTACTTAAGGATACAAGAATATTTTATCTCTAAAATTTAAATTTGCAAATTAAAAATTAGTTAAATTTAAAAAATATATTATATATAAATTAATATTGATATTATTTAATAATCTGATAGTAGTTTATTCTTTAATTATAATAATCTGATTGTAGTTTATTCTTTAATTATAATAATCTGATTGTAGTTTATTCTTTAATTATAATAATTTGATTGTAGTTTATTTTTTAATTATTATTATTTTGGTTATTATAATTTTATACAATCAGTAATTAAAAAATTTTAAATCAGTATATTATCAGTAATATATAAATTAATAAATATTTAAGAATCAGTAAAATTATTAGATAATAAAAATTATTTAATTAGCAATTTACTGATTGTAAAATATTTGTTAATTTAAATTAAATATTATAAATTAATAACAACCAGTATTTTGAATTAATAAATTAATTCAAATAAGGTTAACCAATTTTAAACTGATATTATACCGAATACAGCCAAAAAATCATCTAAAATCAGTAAGAAATAATATTATTTAATAATCTGTAATCAGTATTTAATCAGTTTATAATCAGAATATCGATTTAAAAATTTATCTACAATCAGTAAATTTACTGATTTACTATTTTTTGACCTGTGTTAATCATAGCCACTTTTAATATCAAAAGTTTAAATAACAAAAATAAGCAAATATATATATATCCTGCTAAAAACTTATAAAATTAATTTAATTATAATACAAAAAAAACAAATTTAAAAAAAAATAGGGATAAGAGAATTTGTAAAATAACAGTAGACTTTTGATTCAATATAAGCTAAAAATAGTAAAATTAAATTTAAAAATAGTAGTAAATCATTTAATGAAAGAGTAATTAATACTTGCTTTATTTATAAACAAAAAGCTTTTTAAGTTATTAATATCTATGCATTACTAAATATAGAGTAGAGAAGGTTCTTTTATAATAACTGGTTTTAAGATATATATAAAAATTTTTTATTATACAAACAAGTTGGCATTGTTTATCTCTCAAATCGAAATGTGACAACAAACATGTGTATCACATGCCTCAAATGCAATGGATATCTGTACAAATGATGCTCCGAAACTCTATTCTGACCTCTCTACCTTTAGCTAGTTGATAAAGTATTTTCTATCAGGTTTTTACTTTCGCATACTAGTTTAGAGAAAAATAGAAGTAGAGACTAATTTGTTTAATCAGTATATAATTTTTCAAAGCTTATAACTGTAGCATTAAGATTAGTAAATTTTTTTGTTTTGTTTTTATTTTTTCTTCGATATTTTTTTACCTCCTTTTTTTCGTATTTTGTATTCTTTTACTATAGTCTCCTATACCTCTGTGTTTTTTTAGTAAGTTTGTTTTATTTTCTAATTTTGCTTCTTGATGAGCGGGTAGCCACCAGCCAATGAACAATGGAAAAAAAGTCCTTAGTAAGTTAAGGACTCTGAGAGAGGCCAAGAGCTACTAAGGCAGGTCACGCCTAGTGTATAAAATTACGTAGCCAAGTTCTTCGTTTGGTTGGATCTATTTTAGTTAGAGATATATTACTTGTAATTGTGAATAACTTGATCCCAAATAAAAAAGGGCAGAATAGCTGAATTAGAAAAAAAATAATATACATAGATATAAGAGGTTTTTTGGTATTAAGATAACTTTTTGATTGCTTTCATTTTATTCAATTATTGTTAACTTTTACAGTATGGTATATTATACTGTATATATATTTGGAGAGTACAACTAGCCACATGTATAACTTTTAGTTGCCTATTGAAGTAGTTCACTTATTACTAAGTTCTATATTAGATATCATATCTATAATCTGACTAGAAGATTATTTATTTAAATACTCTGCAGCTATATATATTTAATTTTATAACTAAGCAAGAAAACTTAGTACTCTCTTATTTTTGAATATCTGACTTAAGACTTTAAGAAGGTTTATAAGAACCCTTTATCTTCGAACTAAACCTGCTAAAACCTTCTATACTCACAGTCCAGTTGACCTAGTCTTCAGTTAATAAACATAGGCCAAGGCTTACCATTTATACTTCAGTTTTTATAATGAAAGTATTTTTTTGTTGTTTTGTTCTTACCAGTTTTTTAATAATATTTTAACTATACTATAGCCTGATTATTATTTTACAACCTACTTCTGCCTTTGTAAAGTTTACTCAAACTCTAGTACTTTCCTTCAAGACAACCCAGTAGCTTTTTTTCAGTACCTTCTAGCTAGTCTCTTTAGACTACCAATTCAGATAGCCTGGAAGGAATACCAGTCCTTTGATATCTGTATTGCAAATCCTTTTTCCTTTAGCATTCTGGCAGCCTGGTTGATAGAGTATCTTCTCTTTAAATACCTAGCCTTCATCTAGTTGTACAGCTTTAAATAAAACCTATTTCAGTAGTATTGTTAAAAGTTTGAACTACTTCTCTATTCAAAACTTGCCAAATGAGCATCCCACCATTATATTAGCTCTGTTAGCTTTCTGTGACCCCTAAGAACTTATCTTAGATTTGCACTAACTAAATCAGCTTGCATGCCTTTATATAACTTCTTTATTATAAAATACCCAGAAATCTTCTAATTCTGATATAACTATTACTTGATATAACTGCAGTTACAAGACCTCAAGTTTTCTTAGCCACAATAATAGTTGTCAAATCTGTTTTTTCTAAATTCAATTTTCACTTTCTGTAAAAATTGAATTTGTACTTAACTGCTTAGAGTGCGACAACTTCACCACTTCATTAAGTCATCACACTCTTAGATATAAGATTCTAATAGATCTTAATTTCAGTTTTATAAAGTTTTTTAGAGTTTTAACCATTTTTACTTAATACTCTAAGATGTGTTAGCTAGTATGTTTTTGAGATATTATATAAAGGTGTTATATAACAAAGTATTATAAATATAACTTAGCTTTTTTATTTAATTATAGTTTAAATGCAACTTATATTTGAAGAGTATGACTAGTTATATATACAACTTTTGATTGTTTATTTAAATAGTCTGCTTATTACTAAGTTTTATACTAGATGCTATATCTATAATTCAGCTAGAAAGTTATCTATTTAACCTTCTGTGCCTATATATATTAACTATAAACCAAGCAAGAATATTTTGTATCTTTTTATTTTTAAATACCTAACTTAAGGCTTTAAAGCAGGCTTTTATTAAAGTTCTTTGTTTTCAAAATAAATCTGCTAAAGCCTTTTGTATCTACAATCTAGCTAAACTAGGCTTCAATAACTTATATTGAGTTCAAGAATAAGTAATTGTAGCTTTTTACCTCTATTATCATTATAAACTTCTGCCCTTGTAAAGTTTACCCAAACTCTAATATCCACTTTATAGACTATTAGCTATACTTCAATACTAATTGATCACACCTCAAATTTCCAATTCAGATAGCCTAAAAAGGATCAGTAGACATCTCTGGTATTTTGAATGAATTATTTTTTTCTTTAGTTCTTGTTCAATAATCTAGTAGTATAGTAATTTGCCAAACAATCAATTCTTGTTTAGTTTTACTGCTAGTGTCCAGTTCTCTTAAATAAACTTTTATATAATATTATCAAAGATATATGCTATCTTTCTACTAGAAACTTACTAAATGGGCTTCCATATTCTCCCACTCTCTTGAATTTATTTGACTACTTTACTTAAGCACTACCTAAAGGAGTATAGTCAAAAAAATCAAAAGTAGTGCATATGACAGGTTTTATAACCATATTCATGTATATGGTAGATAATCAAATAATCAAAATAATTTTATCAAATTCCTGAATTTGTATTACATAAAAGTATATACTTTGGCAAAATAAAACTAACCATGTAAGAATGAAGAAGTTTGTAGCTTTCGTGGTTACAAATGAAAAATCCTAAATCAAATTTTTATCTTGTACAGCTCAAAAAACGCATACCTTTAAATAGAAGATCATAGCTTTCAAATTATCAATGATTTGGAAACTTTGCATAAGGATTTAGAGTTTTTAACAATGATAGATATGAAACTGATAGTGTAAATATGAATTAGAATCCAAATAATTATTTATTGCAATAGGATTTACCTTTAGAAAATGAAGCTTTAAACATTGAAAATGACACGGCAGCAACGCACAATACTAATAAACCGTTTTATTTTATTTTACAAAAGAATTAACATCACAAGTTGTTCATCACATGTTAATAACTATAGAATATCCTGCTACAGGTCGGAAGGTGTTGCATATGTAATCAGTATTTAATGTAGAAGGTTGGAAAGAATCATTAGCGGCATTTAAAGAAGTAAGTAATACAGTTTGATTTTAAGTAATTTTAATAAATTTTTAATTGATTTATTAAATTATTTAGATTCAATGTTCAATTGGTAAGCCTGGAGGTGAATACAAAGTTATTGTTCCCACCTTGGTGTTGAGGTTAAGCGTAAAATGCGAACTTGTCAAGGCTCAAAGAAAGACTAAGAGAATTCCGCATTTCTA
>CAJVPZ010000295.1:0-21120 GCA_910592135.1 Racocetra fulgida | reverse complement strand
AGCCGGAGAACACTTCTGCTATAGGTTATGAAGCAGCACGAGGTTATGAGGTGGCGTGATTGTGGTGGATAGTACAGGATAAGGTAACCAAGAATGTATTATCTAAATACCTAATAAAATCCGCTTTCTCGCGATATTGCGAAGGTAAAAAAAAAAAAAAAAAAAAAAAAAAAGATACATATAATAGTAGTAAAAACATTAAAATCAGCCTGATAGTTCTTGAGAAATCTTCAAAAAATGGTTCATTAACATATAAAATTTCTTTAAAAAAATTTAAACTTTTTTAAAAAAATTTTAAAAAAATTTAAATTTTTTTAAAAAAATTTTATATATCAGCAAAACATTGTTTAAAAATTTCTCAAAAACTACCAAGCCAATTTTAATATTCTTATCACTATTAGATATATCTACAACTTTTATTTAATTTTTTATAGTCAAGATTAGTCTCTTTGGCTTTTCACTTTTATTAAATTGTAGAATCATATAGTTTTTTTAAGAGCCCAGACAAGTATATTCTAATGAGATATATTCTAGCCATATTTGTACCTTTTGAGTATTTAATTTAAGTAATCTGCATATTACTAGGTTCTATACTAGATATCATATCTATAACCTATCTATTATTTGGTTTATTTAATTAAACTTTCTGATCTAAGTTTCCTATATCAATTCATCTAATCTTATACAAAATATGCAATATATTAGTTAGTCCAAATTCCAAAATCATTGTGAGCTACCTATAGGACTACTGATATAATTAACTGAATTATTTTCGAGTATATCACCTGCTAGAGCAGTTCAGTACTCACTATTACTATATTATCTAGTTTATTTTAGTAACTTATACCAAGTATGAGAACAAGTATTTGCAAGCTAAAGCTACTACTATTACCTTCTCAGCCTTTATAGAGTTTACTCAAACTTTGGCACTTTTTCTTCAAGACAACCTGATACCTTCCCTTTTATTATCCTCTAGCCAGTCTTCCCAAACTACCAATTCAAATGGTCTAGAAAGGACACTGGTTCTGTGGTATTTACTGATTCTTTTTTTTTGGTCAATACTTAAGCCAGTAGTCTAGTTAGTGAAACAACTTGCCAGGTGCTCTTGCTGTATTTAGTTATCTAGCTTCAGGTGAAGCCTATTCTAGTAGCCATTATTGAAAATTTGTGCTACTTTTCTACTCAGATTTTAAAAAGCAAGTGTTTATTTTTCCAGTTTCTTAGATTAATATGATCATAAGAACTAATCTTAGGTTTGCACTGTTCAATATTAGCTTGTATATATTTGTATAACTTACTGTATATATTATACAAATATTTATAATCTCCTAATCTTGTTAGTATCATCAAAGTTGCAAAGATTTTATTCTAACTAATTGTTAAAAAACAGTAGCCATTATACAAACAAAATATTCAAAATTTCAGTATTAATAAGTTTTGAACTCCTATTTATTAATATGCCGCTTGGAGGTGTGATAACTTAACTACTTTATTAATGTTATGGTGATATACAATATATAGTAAACATGTATAGAAATAAGATAATAAGCAATTGATCGATAAATGACTTGTATACGTGATATATATGATCGATCAGAATCATAAGGTCATTGAAATAATCAATTATATACGATTGGTAATTTTATAAATGCCAGGATAAAGTACTATGATAATTTTAAGGAATCATTAATAAGATCAATTACAATAATATAAGAGTCAAATGATCATATGATCATATAAGCAAAGTATGATATAAGTTAGAGGCCTGCACGGGCCAGGCCGAAATTTGAAAATTTTAAAAACCTCTCAAAATTGCGGGCCTGGTATATCAAAAACATAGTAAATTGTGGGCCGAACTTTTAAAAAACATAGTAAATTTTATTTTGCGGGCCATGCGGGCCGGCAAAAGTACAAATTTCTAGGCCTATGCAGGTCTTTAATATAAGTAATATGATCTGAAGTATATATAAGTAAAGCGAATGTAATAGTAGTAAAGGAGTTGGTTAGTTTTTAGTTAGTCTTGCTCTTGTAATAAAATAACTCTTAATAAATAAATAAAGTAATAGTAATTACTACTTGTTTGCCTTATTAAGTTCAGTTCGCTTAGTATCTAATTATTGATGCCCTATTATCTGGGTTAGGTTATTCTTTAACAAAGTTATTGATTAATCTGTGACATGAGGACCTGAGCAGATTACCAGCCTATCTTGCAACGAATTAGTATTGACAATCCACAAGATGAATCTGATGTTGTTTTATATAACTGTGGAGGATGAGAAAGGTATAAGTATTAAAAATATGAACAAAAGTGATGGGTTGACAGAACAAAAGATAGAAATAGGTGGAGATGTAAGTGTGATGATTAGCAAAAATGTTAGTAACAATGAAAACAAAGCATTTAACAAGGATCTAAATTGTAGTATAAGTTTAATCGAAATATTTTAGAAAAATATCAGGAGTAGTGATTCTAATCAAGCTGGATTAGAGAAAAAAAGTGCTGAAGAAAACAATATTAAAAGTAATAAAGCAATTGGTGAGAAAAATGATCATAAGTTGGATAACTTGGAAGTGGAAGTTGACCAATTATTGTTAGTTATGAGGAACAGCAATAGTGAATTTGTAGATGTCTGGTGTAGTAATAGGACATATAATATCAGTTATTGTGATCAAGAAGAATTGACTGGCGATGAAATTGGAGTCAATAAAGAGATTAGTTTGATTGATTTTAATGAATCTGATCAGATAGATGAAAGAAAACCTAAAAGCATATTTGATGTATTTATTAAAAAAGATTTAATTAATTTTGGGTGTGTTGCAGAGAAGTAGATGATGAATGATAATGTGAAGGAGAAAATGATTAATGAAAATAAAAAAATAAATGTGGTGGTTAATACAAGTAGTAGTAAGATGAATTAAATGAACAATAAAAAATTTAAATCCCTATCTGAGCCAAGTAGTGAAGTGATCTTATATATTAAATTCGCTAAAACAAAGTTTAAAATAGATGTAGTTTTAGAAGAAGAGAAGATAGTGGAAGATCTGTTGAAAGTATTGAGGGATAATGACTCTAATGAATTTGATTGTGGTATGGATTTGTCTAAATAGTATTGGCATACAAACTTTAAAGATCTTGATAAGGGACATGACAAAAATCAGGTGATTTTTTAGAGTGAAAGGGAGTAAAAATTTTAAAATTATATATAAGAACCTGATCAAATTATATATTAAGAGGGGAGAAGGAGAATAAGCTTCTGATAAAAAAAAATCAGGTGATAAATGACACTGCTCTAATAAAATTATTGGATGATACTAGGAGCCCACTGCAAATAGTGATCCAAATATACAACTTGACATTAAAAGTGGTGATTGAATAATGAAGTATATTTGATCGAAGAAAAGGATTGTTAGTAAAAAGTAACTGTAATAGTAGGTTTGGTGATATTGATGATGTCTTTAGAAAAAGTATACAAAAGGAGTTAGAAGAAACTTTAAGATGAAGTTTTAGTGAATCTAGCTTATATCATGGTGATATACAATATGTAGTAAATATATATTGAAATAAGGTAATAAGCAATTGATTAATAAATGACTTGTGCATGTAATACACATGATCGATCAGAATTATAAGATCATCAAAATGATTAATTATATATGATCAGTAATTTAATAAGTATCAGAGTAAGGTACTATAATAATTTTAAGAAATTATTAATAAGATCAATTACAATAATATAAGAGTTAAATGATCGTATGATCGTATAAGCAAAGTATGATGTAAGTAATATAATCTGAAGCAGTGATGATAAATGACCTGAAATGATCCAAATGACCCAAATGACTAATGACTGGTCATGAGTCATTTCAAAAGCCAAATGATCTTAGAAGGTCATTTAACATTTGTTAATTGATAATCTAACACCTTTTAGCCAATCAAACTTAATTATTATACAAAAAGTAATTTTTATAAAATATAATTAACAATCGTAGCTACATATAAAAGTCAAAATTCTACTAAGTCTTAAGTAAAGTTGTTTGGAAGAACAAAATGCATATGTCTTAAAATTTTTATATAATTTGATTAACTTTTTATTATGCTATTTTTGTATTTTACCTTTATATGAAAAAATTTTAAATTTTTTTGTATAAACGTAAAAGGCCAAAATAGCATAGTAAAAAGTTAATCAAATTATATAAAAATTTTGAGATATATGCATTTTATTCTTCCAAACAACTTTACTTAAGCCATAAATATCGATTAACTTAGTAGAATTTGGACTTTTATATGTAGCTACGATCATAAATTAGTGAAATTACAGTGTTTAATAACTTTTTATATTAGCTATCTGGCCAATAAAATTACTTTATATGCAAATGACCCAAATGACCCAAATGACCAAATGACCTGGGTCATTTATCTAAATGACTTGGTCATTTAAATTTTGGGCAAATGACCAGGTCATTTACCATCCCTGATGCTGCCTGACACTATGATCTTCTATACGGCCTCGATCGATCATATGATCACATGAGTTGTTCGAACCATATTCCCGTCGCACTTTTTCACTTATCGATTTATAGTACATTTCGCTATCGATCTGCATCCCTTTTACTAAATACAAAGGCTCTTCGAAAACTATGCGACACTAGGGGATTATCTATTTAAATTCTCTATATTGCAACCTACTTGTATCATCAGTATAACTCTGTTATATTTGTCAATCAAAAAGTTCCGGGTGCTTTCTCTATTCCTTTAAGACTAATTTATCCTCAAAGCATTGTTGCTTTACTTACGATCTGGCTAATCTAGACTTCGGTAACTTATACTGAGTCTGAGAACAAGTATTTACAAGCCAAAGCTACTACTATTACCTATTTCTGCCCTTGTAGAATTTACTTAAACCTCAGCATCTACTATATAGACTATTAACCATTCTTCTAATATTTCAAAACTCCTGATCCAAATAGCCCAGAAGAGCAGACTTTTTTTTTTGATATATACTAGTAGCCGAACGGGTAAAATTACCATCCAAAAAAGTTTCAAAATTATGTGATATTGTCAATTCATCATGATTAAAGATCATGATAATAATAAATTTAGTATTAATAAAATATTAATTGATTTAATAAGTGACGTTTTTTCTTCGATTCTTCAAAATGAAAAGCAATTGTATATTAATTGATTTAATAAGTGACGTTTTTTCTTCGATTCTTCAAAATGAAAAGCAATCGTTACAATCTCGATAAACCAAGTGATACTTTAAAAGCATAAAATCCAATAAACACAATATTCTAAAAATATATTTGATTGCCGTAACCAAATTTTCATAATAATTGAAAAAAGAACGGAAGTCGAAATAATTATAAAAGCTAATCAAGAAATTCAATTGCACCAGAACCTTGTAGATTTTATTTTTAATGCTCTTCCGGAAGACTATAATTCTGTTTATTTATTTGAGCAAAAAATTTTTATAAATTTGAATCCGGGATGCAACAAAAAAAATATTGAAGAAAACATAATGAACCTAAATAGTAATGAATGGCTCGATAGTATCAATAAAAACTTCGAGCCATTACATAAATTGGAAGAGAATTATAATAATACAATGGAATCTTCCAAATACTTAGAAAAACCGTAATCATAATACTTTCTAGCTGTAATAAATATTACGTTTACTGAATTTATTCGGAATAAATAAAATGATTAATTTATTGCTTATCGTTATTATTTTGTTATTTGTTTGTATTTTTGTTCAAGTTACATGGATTTTTGCTCGATATACTTTACACGTGACGTTCGAAACTTTTTTGGGTGGCGATTTTACCCCGGTCGTTAAACCACTTGAATTCGAGGTCAAATTTGTCGGAATTCAGAAATTGAATTCAGATAAATTTGGCATCACTCGAATCGTTCAATAATTCGGTTCAAATAAACCAGATTCAATCATCATCTAACCTAAAAAAAATTTAAAAGGGGATATATTTATGATAGAATACGGTATATAGATTTTCATAAAGTCATTTCGACTTCACTTAAAAAAATTGTTTATTGAAACATAAATAAAAGTATTAACACTAATATTTTATAGTTATTTACTAATTACAAACAGTTATCGTCAAGTTCTTGTTGTACGAATGTAGGATATTTTGATAAAACTTTTTCCCAGGTGATATCTTCTTCAACCAAATATTTAAGAACTTGAAGTATGGTGTCAATCTAAAAGAAAAGTCAATCATATTTAGAGATAAATTTTTATGAGACCATCAATAGTTCCTCATGATAAAATGATGTTACCTCTTCTCTGATCTGTTTAGTGGAATCCCTCTCTCGCAATGTTACAGTGCCATCATTCACAGATTGAAAATCAATGGTGATCGCAAATGGTGTACCGAGCTCATCGTTACGAGAATAACGACGTCCAATCGAATTGGAAGAGTCATCTACCTTAATGGCAATATGAAGCTTACGAAGTTTAGAAGCTTTGGGAATTTGTAGCATGCATTATTGTGAATGAATAAGAAAACCAATCAATTATCATACTGAATGATTATTATCATATGAAAATATAATATATTAGTAGTACTCACAAAGATCGCGTACGAGTTTAGAAAACGCAGGATTATTACTTAAAGGCACTAGTAAACATTTGAAAGGTGCAACGCGTGGAGGGAACGATAAAACCTATTAAAACATAATCAACAGTTAATACTGAACTCATTAGATTTTGAAGTTAAAAATGCAGTAACATACCGCCCTTTGCTCATCACCTTCTCGTGTCCAATATACATGTTCAATCAATGAATACAAGATTCGACCAATACCAAAAGATGGTTCTATAACATTTGGAATATATTCTCTGACTTTATACACCAATTCAAAAAAAAAGTAGAAATAGCATTACAATAAGCAATAAATCAAAAAAAAAAGATAAGTAAATATAATAGTAAATTCCCATACCGTGTTCTGTGATTGTCTGTCTTTGAATAGTAATAAAATCACTCGATATTTCATATTGATTACCATCAGCACAGGAGACCATGGTTTTACTAAATCATACCAAAGAAACTATTAACTATTAAATCATTAAATTATGATCATGTATGTATAGAATTTACCGAATTTACCCATTTCCATGCTCTAATTCCTTTTTCAAAGCTTCTAATTGTTCTTCATTCAAGTTATTTAAATACTCTTCCACCGTTTTTGCATTTTGTCTCAGCTTAGGACCAAAGATTTTCTTGTTGATTTCCAGGACAGTTTTTTCATAGACCAATGGCTCAGCTAAGGTCTCACGCACGATAAGCTTTTCTTTTGTACGGTTTGTATGAACGGTCAAATCATATGCAGACCGATCAGCACAACCGACACATTCTATCCATCCCTAATGAAAGTTGTTAAAAAAAAAAATTACAAAGAGAAATTTATAATATAGACATTAATGAAGAGATAACACACATAGCTACTTTGAATTTCTGCATCCCAACAGTCACAAGCATAATGTGCCATCTCATTAGGCATATGTTGACGAAAGCGAAGTCTCTCGGATTTAATACCAAGCATAGTTAAAAATAGATGTGTACGAGCAAGGAAATAACCCAGAGTTTCATTGTCTACAATTTTCTGTGTTGTCAATACAATGTAAATTTACGAGTTAATCAAGGATAAATTATTGAATCTGGTTGAGAATCGAGTTGAGAATTACTTTTTCGACAGCTTCACCAATAGTCAATTCGATAGGTATTGTTTTACCTTCACTTTGTATATGTCGTGGCAACAAGGAAAGTTTAACGTCTTTTACTTCATCAAAACGGATATGTTTCTTGTTATTAGGATCTACGTAATGCTCAATTTCAGACATTGTAAATTCTCTAAATAATTAAGCATACTCGTCAAAAATAAATAAATAAATAAAATAAGCAATAATTGAGATAATTCTCACCTGACTCGGAGAAGACCCGATCTTGGACTAATTTCGTTCCTAAAAGAACGACCGATAGAAGCGGATGCGAATGGCATTTTATCATTATTAAATTCAAGAAATTTTTTAAAGTTGAGAAATTGGCCTTGTGCGGTTTCCGGTCGAAGGTAGCTAAAATACCGAAAATGATAAATGAATTTAATATCATTACAATTTAATAAGCATATGAAAGCAAATCAAGAGAGATTTAAATTACCCTTTCAAGTGTCCAGTGGGCCCAATGCTACTCTCAAACATTAAATTAAATTCAACAGGTTCGGTTAGATCATTACCCGTCTCGGGACTTTTGATATTATGTTTACGTATAAGTTCTCCAAGTTCCGTACCAGTATAATTATCAATCTATTTTGTTAATATATTAATAGTACAAATAGTATCATTAGTTAATGTCGATGTTAAATAAATATACAGCTGACTCTCTCTAAGTGCAGAACTTAATAAAGTTTTTTTAATTCGCAGGCTATATTTGGACAAAGTTATTATAAAACTCTAATGCAGATTCTTTTAAATGCAGGAATTCGATTTATTTTTTTTAGTAGTAATTTTTTCTAGGCCAGCGGAGTTGCATTTAGAGAGAATCGATTGTATTTGTAATTTTTTGTGAAATTAAAATTGCCTTTGCTAAAATCTCTTCATATTCCATTTTAGTAGCATCATCTAATTTTACAGCTTGAACTGCACCCTTTTTCTTCTTTTTATCTTTTTGCGATGTTGCATTATTTTCATTATTTTCAGCCTGTTTATCGCCATCTAGCCTTCCTTCTAGAACAGCTTCAACTAAATGATCCGCGCGAAAAATGTCACCAGTTTTTGTATCTTTAACCATCCAGTCACTAAATTTATCCACATGACCAGATGTTTTTAGAACATCTGCGGGAGTAATAATTGCACCATCCATTTCAAGCATTTCTTCCTCTAGTACGAAATATTTACGCCATAAATCGATGATATTAGCCTGAAGAGCACAGCCGGGAGGGCCATAATCATAAAGTCCCGCAACACCTTTTTGAATTCAAAATTTTAATTTGAGGTTGCAAATGATATCATTATATATATACAAATATATATATATATATTTTTTTTTTAATATAACATCAAACTCTTAAACTTTGTCTCTTGAAACACATTTCTTCATTTAAAAATTTTTTTTTCTTGTTAAAAAAAAAAAAACTTACCACCGTATGCTTGAAAGGAAGGCGCGTAGAAAAAGCGCTTTTTCAATAATTCTTCTAAAGAGGAACGGTTAAACGCGGTCATACTTGAACAAAAGTTAAGCCTGGGAACTATTTCGTTAAAATTTGGATAACGTTTCTTTTCTCTTTGAATAAGAAACTTGTAAAAATTCCTTTGTGAATTAAATGGATAGAAAAGACCTATTCTTAATCTGTTCAATATCATAAGATTCATATATTTCGGATAATATGCCGGCAGCATATGAAGTTATGAGTCATAACGACAACGTATAAGTTTTTTTTTGATGAATTGAATACGTGTAATTGCTTAGTAACGGTAAATTCGATATTTAGTAAATTCAAGATTGTTATACGTGGCTGTTATAAAAAACGAGTTGTTTCAATAACCCTATAAAACAATCCGTGATCCAAAAATTACGAGAACTTGTAGAGGCATCTTCAAATTCCAGATGTAGTGAAAAAGATATTCTGGAGTTAAGTCAGCTGGCATTAACAAAGTGATGTAGGCCGGTTGATTTCAAACCTTTAATTCTGGCCGAACTCAATTCCGACCTGATGATACACGGTCACGTGAAATATAATATAAACAAATATAAAAACGGACGCGTTTGTAGAGGAAAAAAAAAACTCTCGTTATATCAATAACATAGAGTCTGTCTTTAAAGAATGAATGACATGGCGTCTCATCAAACTACTCAAACTACTGTTTATACCAAGGACAACGAAGTTTATTCAACCAACATTTGTCAAGAAGTGTCTAACAAAGAACGTCAGAATGTAATGGAAATTCAAGAAATGCATGTTCAAAAACCTAAAACGACTCATAATTTTTTTCGGAATAAGTCTTTTAAGTAAGTTGACAAAAGAGTATTAAAATCATGTTTAATGAAATTTATTTATTAAACATTGTTATATTTATGAAACAACTAGTTTTAGTTCTCCTACAGACAACATTTTATCCCCCTGCACCAAAATGCTACGGGCAAAGAAAGCGAAAAACTACGAATGGTAAGCCTCTTTAAATTGACTATTAATTTAAACGAATTTTAATGAATTTTGACGCGTTTTTTTTTTTACAACAACGACTCCTAACATTTTTCTTCGCTTGTAATAGTGGCAAACCTGTATTCCTCAGTGGAATTTTCGCCAAAGCGTTGGAAGAAGAGAAAATGAAAAAGTAGATTTTAGAACCTGGTTATAGTAAACTGGGTCACCGTGTCAAAACGGTTCCAGATCAAAAGTTTACAACTCGGGTCAAAACGGTTGATTATGTAACCTCTAAAAATCTATTATTATTACACAGAAAACATAAAATTTAACTCATTATTATTGTACTGTGAATAAACACACTTTTTTTCTTACTAATCTCGCAAAAAAAAAAAAGTTACGAACTTTTGGAGGTTACTATATGAATTATCTATTGTTGCGAAAATTTTGGCAAAAATTTTCCTTTGTATAAACCTTTATTATTATTTACTTTGCTTGGCTAATATATAATACACGTCACTTGATATAATGGATTCTCGATATAACAGAGACTAAGTGAAATCTTGATATAGTGGATCAAGGTTTTTGATATAATGGATTTACTACTGTAATAGACTCACAATATTGCGGATTATAGTTCTTTCTAATTGCCCAAGCAATACATTATATTAAGAGTGAGAAGAGATGAATTTTAACAGTAAAAAGAGATATGTCATATGTAATAATTAAATAGTAATTCGGGTTTTTTAATTTTTGCCCAATTTCAAAAATGCCGTTCGATAGTACCAACGCCCCTAGCTCTCCCACATTGTTCACCTCTCGAATTTCAGGATCAGGTGTAACGTAAAAATCGAAACGAAACAAAAAAACAAGAATAACTCTAAATTTTAATTAGGAAACCACTTTCTGCGGCCTAATTAAAAATGTTCCTCGTGATGTTTTACTAATAAGCGTTATATTATTTTAATTCTAACCCTAAGTATAACACGGTTTTCTTGGTTTTCATTTTACGCGTAACTTTTTACTTAGAAAACAAAAATTTGTTTTTGACACCTGATCTTAAATTTTGATTGGTCAAAATTACAATTTTTTGTGGGAACGCTAACAGGGGGGAACAGACCTGATCTAAACTGTGTGGGATTATATTTGTAGCATTGGAGGTTAACTGGCCCATTATTGTGAAATGATTTTTTTATGTTCTGCATACCAGGTGTGAGATCAGGTACGTTTCCTCCTGTTGGGAAGCACATGTTTGACTTTAGAAAAATACTAACTTAATACGTAGTACATACACTGAATACTTGTACGTTTCCTTGTGGTGCTTATTAGGTGGAGTACCTAAACAAAACGCTAGTAAAAGTCGAATTGCACGCGTAGGTTAGAAAACTTTCGTGTTCCAAATCGACCGCATATCCCAATACTGGATAAATTAACAACCTTATTCGATACTATTGTTCGACGATAACGATATAAAACCCGCAACGAGTACAACGAAGAGAGAATACACTAACCGCACCATCATCCCTGAGTTTATGGTGTCGAGTCATAAAGTCTCACACAGGTCACAGCACTATTTACAGGTTTGTATTTATACTATTGTATTATTTTTTTTCATGCTTATTGTCCGGATCTCAGATTCGAACTGAATCAGTTTTATCAGTTTTTTATTTTCGGTAATATTCACCCTCAAAAATTTGAAAAAACTAGTTACGATTATTCAAACCAGTTCATCCGATTTCAGATTATACGGAACTTTATGAAAAAGGCTCAAGAATAGGATGAGCCAGTCTTCGAAAAGACCGGTACTATGCTATGCCTACATACAACATTTAGCAAGAAAAGATACCAATTCCCCTATCCCGGGTATAACACCACCAACATCTCCATTAATATTATATAATGAAGTTTCTGATAATACTACTTCAAACAAGACTTTCTCAATCTTTAATTCAGATTAAGGTCCTGAAACCCAAATTTCAAATTGCTTTTTTTTAAAATTGAACCAGAAGTTAGAAAATGAATAATAAAAAAAATATTGTTTATATAAAAATGAAAATTAAAATCAAATAACCTTTATATCTTTTTTCAATAATGAGCGGCGACAAAGATTTCCTACGTTCATTTTTCCCAATGCTGAAGCACATGATAATATTAGCATAAATTAGGAACCTCGATTTAAAAATATTAACTCTACAAAATCAACATATGGAATCTTTGCTAGGAAATGACCCTCTGAGGCTATATTGATTTGTAAATAAAAATTAAATTCACCAATCTTCCAGTTATCCAATTTGAATAAATTTTTTTTTTATTTTGTATAATCTATGATTTACAAAATCAAAAAAAAAGTTTATTCAATTGGATAACTAGATGGCTGGTAATTTAATTGTTATTCACAAAATCAACATAGCCTCGGAGGGGCAAAGATCCCATATACTCTTTTGTTATCAAAACTATCCCTAAATCCTAATTCGCGTATCTACTGATTAAAAGCAACAATTCTGCCGAAAATCTAGTGGTGGATATTAAATCTTATTATTACCGTTATACTCAAATATACGCAACCTCTTTGCTTTAGCCTGAAAATTACAAAAATCAATGGCTTTTTGCCCTGACCACCTTGTTTATAATGAATGTGAAACTATGTATTTGAATTTACGTGGAAAAATTGTACCTACACGAGGACCAACTGTTTTTGTTAATGGGTAAATAGGCAATATAGATGGAGCAATATACTCTCTGGAGTCACTCCGAAGTCACGCCAGGATGAATCCAACTCAATTGGAGTGGATTTAAAAATGTCTATAAATTTGGAACAATCTGAAGGAACTTTGAGTAGAATCTGGAACAAGCCTAGATTAATATGATAGAGTTAGTTGAAGACTAGATCAACCCAACTTAACCCGGTCCAACCCATTATCAACCCTAGTAGTATGAATAAGTGCAAGATAAAACTGTTCTTGGATAGGTAATTTGCGATCTAGAATCATTCAACACTGTACAGAGCGAAAAATGACGGCGAATGATCTCTAAATTCAATTCGAGATTTAACTTTTAGTAGATATGTTTGCTATCGCTATCATAAAAAAAGGGTAACATATATTTTTTGTGTTGACATAATTCTAATATTGACATGTAACGCTTTACTCAATATATTGCTAGTTCTTTACGAATTTAACTCGGCTACGAAAAGGTTGAAGATTCGAAATAACGTCCAGGATGATTTTCAATAAGTAACAATTATTGCTCCATTCAGTTAAATTAATTCTTAGCTCTTTAAATCCCTGGGCGTTATTTCGAGATGATACGCGATAACGATTGATAATCTCTCTTCGATGGTCTCGTGATACATTAATAATTTCAGAGCTAGAAAGGCTTTAATAATTTATTACAAATTATTGTTCTTTGCGTATGTACTAAATCTATCAGCTATTAATTATCCGATGCTTTGACTGGACTAATTAATACTATTAAATTGGTCTCAATGGGACCAAAAACTGGCCAAGACGAACTGATCCATATTCATTAAAAAAATTTTTAATTCTTTTGTTGATTGAGTCTTTCTCTTTTATTAATTTTCATATTAAAATATATTCGTATATATCTCGGAAATGGTGACATCATTTAAAGTTATAATAGAACAGGATGAAACCCGCGTCAAATCCTAGTTAGCATAATGTTTTTGATATATTAACGCGGATTTCATCCTTATGCTATCTGAATAATGCGTTTAACCAACGGGTTTCACCCTATCGTGTTATAATTAAGGATGTGCGTCAATGTAACGACCAACCTAAAAAAATTTTGCTACTAGGTTATAGATACACTTTCACTATTAGATTAATATCCAAAGCATAGTACTACCAAAATTTTGCAAGCAAAACTTTTTGTTAGTGCGCAGAAGATGGTTACATATGCAAATTTTGAGTTACAACCGGTTTTTGAATTATTTTGATTTTTCGCGTTTTTTTTTCGCGTCGCACCTAATCCTGAAATTTGATTGGTCAGTGAGATAAATATTCTCAATGTTCTCCGAGAACATAAAAATCTTACACTTATGTGAAATATAAAAAATTTCCAAACTTATTATAGATGTTCTTGTGAGAACACGAAATTAAATTCGAATTTCGCATACTGATGTTAATGTTAGGATGATTGAATATTCTGATAGATTGGCCGGCATTAACTATAATTCCGAGTCAATCATGTCGGAATTAGATTCAAGTTTTTTTTTTTTTTTAACGTTAAACGAATTTAGCAGTATTGGCCATTATAGGTCAAACGTATCCAACTTTTCTCGAAATAGCGGGCATCTGCGCGTTATTTGAGTACGCCCATGGGCGTTATTTTGAATATATAGGTTGATTTTTTGAATCTTGTTTTTTAAATAATACTATAAATGAAATCTTACCTCTAATAGTACTGTAGTAGTAAATTTCGATTATTATTAGTTGGTACATAATATTTATGAGTAAAACAATTAGATCACAGGGTAGTTGAAAAAAAAATGCAAATAAAATATATACTGAGGTGCGCGTTATTTTGAAACGCGCATGGACGTTATTTCGAAACCACCTACGTACGTACGTTATTTTTAGAGGACGTGATTTTCGAAATAACGCCCATGCCGCTATTTCGAGAATTTACGGTATAACCAAGATGGTCATAATGCAATAGCGATAGTAAATTTATAACGATAGCTCATAAACAATAGGTCATAAGGTCAACCTATATTTAGCCAATAGGTCATAGATCCTTTCTAAAGACGTCCCACCCGGTCAAAGATCGATTATTTAATTGATCATTCATAATGATCTATTTTTAAGAATTCTGAACCATAAATTTCAATGACATTTCAATGGTAAAAAGTCTCGTGTTTTTAAAGTTATCATTCTTTTCTTTTTATTACACATTACAAATTATTATTATTAACATTATTATTATTTTTAATATTATTAAAGATAATTAACATCAAACTAAAAACCACCCCCACATCCCAATAAATATGTACATTAGAATAAAAAATTCTTTAATTCGTATATAAAAAAAAAAAAAAAAGCGTAATTCCGTATGTTTGAGTTGGTGATGAAATTGAGAGTGGTGCGTGAATTAAAAAAAAAATGCGTTAAATGCTAAATTTAAGTGTAATGAAATGAGGTTTAAAAGCTTACAGAGTTCCATGATTTAAAAAGAAAAAAATCTATATAATAATAATCTGTATAAAATCTATATTGCGTAACATTCTAAAATTGTTTGTGCTTGTTTGCTATTACCAAAAATTCTAGAACCTTTTTAAAGTGGCTTAATTTGTCTAATGAAATTAACGCACACTGTAGGGGAAAATTTTTTTTTATAATAATACATGAAAATAAATAGAAGAAAACGGAAGGTAGAATAATAAATCTAACTAGATGTGCCAGTAAAAAAACTAGCACTTATTAATAATAATTATTGTTCGGTTCTATATAATACTACAAAACGGTAGTCAATACCGTTACTCGCTGCTACCCACCGATATTTTAATAAGTTATAAATTGTTCGTTGTCTAAATTAATATATACAAACGACGTCACGAGAGACGTGTTTGGAAAAAAGGGTAAAATTACACCGTCTTACAAGACATGAAAGTAAGAAAATAGTATAAACTCCAAGTCTAGTTAGACGTAAAAAAAATGTGACATTTCGGGGGTAACACCTGCTACTAGAGCAAGGACAATTGTTCGATCTTGTAATTATTCTTGTGTAAAAAAAAGAGATATTCGTGCTGATTGTTCAAGAGATGTAAACCGTATCCCGCATAAAATGAATCCCAAAGATAAATTTTTACCATATAGTATTCAACATAGTTTAGTTATCTTAATCTACCATAAAGTCCAATATTTACGTTCTTGTTGAGTTACGAGAAGTTCGAGGACGTGATGCAGTACCAGAATTGAGTACAGAAGTTGAATCTGTGATCGACGTAGATGCTTGGACTTTCGGAGTAGACATGAGAGGCAATCTTTTACGGGGGAGTTCAACAACTATGAACGACAAAAAAATAAAGTTAAAAAAATTCATAAATTTTTTCTTTTTTTTAAGAAAAAAAATAATAAACAAAACCTACCTATTCGTTTTCTTCGCAAGTTTTCTTGGCAACCTTTTTCACAATACCAAGCTTCGGTACCTTTAACAGTTTCATCGTCAATGCAAGACGCATAGCATTTTTGATGAAATGCTTTAGGACAACCTTCACATCGAACAAGTACATTATTAACGAAAGAGTCTTGTTTCTGGCATATTGTGCAAACTAATTAAATAATATTTTAGTCAGAGATTGTTACTATTATATTAAACACCAAACATAATCATTAGTAAGTGACTAATACGTACAAAGTTGCAAGACTGGACGTTCACGCTCCTCAATGGTCTCATTAATAAAATCTTTCAAGTCCAATCGTGGAAGTTTGCATGCAAATCCGTAACCTTTATAATCACAACCATGTTTACTAGAAAATCAAATAAATTTTATAATTAGTAAATTTTTATTGCAAAAAAAAAAAAATTAAAATAAATAAATAAATGTATATTTAAGACATACTTGCACAAGGTTCGCTTTCCCCAAGGGCCAGGTCTCCAGTTGACACCCTCTGTAGTACCACAATATCTACACCAATCAATACCAGACTTGGTCAAAGTCTCAAAGACGGTAGGAGACTTTGTAGAACGAGGAGAGGTCAATTCAAGAACTTCTGATTCTTGAGGTTTCTCTATTGGCAACACAATGGTTGTTGGAACCGGACTATCCGCAACCGAAGCGGTAGGCGTAGAAGCCTTGCTAGATCTTTTTGAAGAACTAGATGATTTTTGTTGCTTTCTTCTACTAAATATAAAAATATAAAAATAAATAACACAATATCAATAACAATACATATAACACGAATTTATATATCGAATAATATATATAAGTTCTTTAAGGATAAACATTACCGTTTATTGGAATTGATATTCTTAGATTTGCTCTTTGATCTAGTAACTGATTTAAGCTTCACGCCTTTTACTAATGGAAGTGGTAATAATTTTGATTTGGACTTTGAATTCTTTCTACCATTGCGAGTCTTTTTATTGCTCATAGATGGGCGATATTCTTCGTCATCATCCTCGTCAGTATCGTCAGAATAAATAGTATCAGTACTGTCTTGATATTCGTCAGTGATGCCATCGCTAGTCTCATGAACCTCGCGAACTTCATCAACCATTATATCATCAGACATCAAATAATCATCATTACCTTGAGGATTGTCATTAGAAGATAAATCCTCATCGGTCTCATAATTTTTTTCGTCAACAATCAAAGAATCACGTTTTTTATTATTGACTTTAATAACTCTTTGAGCATCTACACGAAATTTTTTATCTGCCTGTTTCTCGGTAGATGTCGAGTCAGAAAAATCATCATCCGAAGATGAAGCATAAGACATTCTTCGTTTAAGACTATTGTCGCTTACTAACTCAGGAGTTTGAAGAGGAGGACTCGGTATATTATCACCAAATTCAATGTAATTTGGATTAATTATGACAGGAGTAGGTTTATTATTACGATTATTTGATTGAATGAAAGACGAAGAATCTGTGGCAGTGATGAACTTTGGATCGATGGTAACAGTTAAAGGGGTAGTGCTGCCACTTGCATGATTATTATCAACATCATAACCAATGGGGAAATTATTCGAAGTAGATGAAGAAATCAACGAAGGATTAATTGTATTCATAGAATTCAAAGAGATCGTTTCATCGGATGAGACAATTGAAGATTGCGACTGCGAGGCAGAAGACGAAACCATATCATGAACGGAAGACGATACTGGAGTTAAAGACGAAGATGAAGAAATAACAGTCTCCGAGGAAGAAGAGATATTAACAGGAGATTGAGGGACTTTTTCTTTTGGATCATCTAATTCATTCTCGTAAATAAGATTCCAGATTGAGCCATCATCATCCAATTCAATGGGAGAAAGATTAGGCGAATAATGAGGATTAGGAGTTAAAATGTCCGTATCAGAAGAAGCATCACTATCAAAATAAAGATGCTGATCTATGGTATCATTAATCATTGGATCAGAAAAGAAGACATCATTCACAACACCATTATTATGACCGTTAGACATTGAATGATCAATCTGATAATCAATTGATAAATCAGATTGAGAATCAGTTGAATGAGAGGTCATAGGGTATTGGTCTAAAGAAGTGGATCGTTGAGTTGGAACCACGAGTGGTAAAGATCGATTAATCTGATTTGACATTGAATGAGATCTAGTAGAAACTGACATGGGATGAGTCATGTTACCAGAGACAGCACGAATGGATTGCTGAATCAAAGTGGCAAAGGTAGGATTGGATTTGAAAGCCGAATACTTTTCCTTGCATTGTTTACAAATGGATTGTAAGAAATTCGTATCGGTGGCAACCGAAGTATTTCTAATATTACTAAGACATTCAGAACAAAATATAGAAGCTAAAGTCTCCATTTGTGAATGCCGTATCTGCTGATAATGATGCAGTGAATTACTGAAGGATATAGAATAGGGTTGAACTGGACCGAAATAACTTGTTTGATAATTTCCATATTCCATATTAAAGAAATGCATTGAAGACGTCAAATCCTTTGATGAGGGCACGTTATTTGACGTAATGTCATCATACTGTGTTGGAACAATTACTTGAGGTTGAAGAGCCTGTGAATACGTCCTGCTCTGAGTCGACTGCCGCGACATGGGTAAAATTTGACGTGGTTGTGATTGATGGTCATTGTAATTCGAGCTCTGCGAACTACGTTGAGTGGATGATTTCTTGACATTCGATGTGCTCGCCATCGTATATTATATCAAATTGATCGTAAAATTTTTATATAAATAATTAAGAAGTGTGTACACAGTCGAGTGTATTTATTTACTATGAAAAAAAAAAAAAAAAAAATTCGTGAAAGGTTATCGGTTAGTATTAAGCTGCACACGTTTTAACGTGGACGAATCGGTGACAAAGTTTTTATATCTATTCTATGCTGTTAATAATGTATTGTGGTAGAAATGGTTGTTCGAATGCTTCTAACTATCGCTGTTTATTTACTATCCTTGCTATGTGATATGTACTGGTCAACAGGAATATATATATATATATATAATAGAAAATAACTTAAGGGAAGTATTAAAAGTGTAAAATGCATATAATTTAAATGTCTTTATCGAACAATGAATTCTTGAATGTAAAAAAAAAAAAGTTGAGGCTGAAGAATTGAAGGATTGAGAATGATGAGACCTATTAATGACAAATGGGGCTGTGCGCAGTAAAATTAACAAGCCACTGCTGCGGATGGAATTGATAGGGGGAGGATGAACGATTTGTGATAATACAATTATAAAAATTGTTTGAAGGAAAAATAGGTGTATTATTGTTGAAGAGAAAGTAGGAACAATATCAAAATTATCTGAAAAATTGTAAAAAAAAAAAAAAATTTTTTGTTTTTGGCGTTGATATCCAACGGGGGATTATAGTTACATGTGGACAATATAAGTTGAACAAGGGGTGTATATATACATACATACATACATACATATATATATATATATATTTATATACTTATATATATATATATTTATATATTTATATTTATAATACGTATATATTATTATTCTTATATATTTTATTTAACTAAAGCATCAAATGCGAGAACTTTCTTTTAAAGAGCATCAGAAAGTTTGGCAAGAATTATGATGTTGAACGGAAGTGGGGACGAAAAGTTGAAGTAAAGAGCAAAGGGTGTGCAAGACATCATTGAAGGTGTGAGCGAACGCTGAGAATTAAAGTATACTTACGCTTTCTATTTTACTCCAAAGACAACAAGTGCCAAAGTCGGAGAAAGAATGTGTTGAAAAAAAAATTGGGAATTGAAATGATTTTATAAGAAAAAAATATATTGTTAGTTTAAAATATAAATGCGTCACACTTTTGTATCAATCTTATCTGAAACAAATTTTTAGTATAAATAAATAATTAAAGTATGTATATATATATATATATATATATATGGTCTTAAAATAAACTGTACACTTATTATATTCGATTGTTTAAACTGTATAAAATTACTAATATTTCTTTTTGGTAGTAATTATTAAGACGCCGATTCGGATTTTGGGCATGGTTTCACAAATTGTAGATTCGCCGGGCGGGCTATCGCAGAGCAACAAACCCAAATACTATAAATGCGTCTTAGTTTTTTTTTTTTGCAAAGTACACCTGTCATGTGTTTTTACTGATGTCGGCCGCTTCAATTTAAAATTAAAATTTGTTTGTCTCTAGCAATATTAAGATTAGTGTTTATATTAAAGCTTCGGCTATAAAAAAAATTATTTTTATTTTCTATTTTACGTAGAAAGATAATTACGTATTATACAGATATGTATAATGGCAAATTCAAACAGTTTGATTTTTTTAAACCATGCAGTTTATTATAATTATTTGTTTGTTATATATAGTTATTAAATAATTAAGATTTTATTTAAAATAGAAAGTTTTTATATAGTAAAAAATGCAAATCAAAAAAGTTCAAAATATTATTATATAAAATTTTTTAAACTATAATATAAAATATAAAAAATAATTATTACAAAAATTATAACAAATATTAAATTTTAGTAATTATTTTGATTAGAATTATAAAAATTTTTTGTTATTTATACAGTTTTGATATTATTATTTATTTAAATTATTGTTTTTTTTTTATGTATTGGCAGCCTCGCCGGTATCTTTATTAGATCAAAGCATATATATATACATATATTTAACCTATCTAAATTATAGATCCAACATCACTCAGCTTCCTCTATGGGTGCCCAAGTGCGGTTTGCTTCACTGGTTAAGGCTATTGCCCGTACCGGAGGGCTGCACCAAGCTAGCCGGTGAAACCATAGCAAGATGGTTTCAAT
>CAJVPZ010000294.1:0-21134 GCA_910592135.1 Racocetra fulgida | reverse complement strand
AACTAAAAAAAAAATAAGTTTAATAACTATACTCTAAATTAAAATATTGTTATCAAAAATTTTATTATATATAACCAATAACAAAGTTTTTTAAGATTATTTAGATTTAGAGTTATTATCTATATTAGTGTTAAATTTAGAAGATTATATAATAAAATTGCTTAAAAAACTTTTTATTAATAAAGTTTGGGTTTTGTAACTTATTAGTTAAGTACTCAAACCATATAGACAAGGTTGATAATTTAAATTAAACTTAACTCAAAATTATTTAATTTGTTTTTGCTATCTTAATTGAATGTGTCTAAGTTCAAATTCAGGTATAATACTAAAATAAGAATTCTTAGAAGAAGACTCAAATGAGAAGAGTAAGTACTATATATAACTGTAATATTATAGAAGACTGCAGCTATAAAAATTATGTAAATAAGTTCTAAAAGATGAGGCAATATCAACATCTTTGTATCTCTCATTTAAGCAGTATCAATATTTTTATACCCAATTTGTAAGATATTTGTTTAGAAAGTAATTAATAAATTATATAAAACTGTTTTTATCTAGTTTAAATATATAGGTACTTGCCTAGAAGTGATTATTTAATTAAAATTAAAGTAATAAAAAAAGTAGAATTGTTCTGGTCTTGTATAACAACATGCTAAAAGCAAATATTATATAGCATTATTGCATCACCCAGTTGATATAACTTCTTGAATATAACTATAATTGTTCTGTGTACTTGTAAAATATGTTTTAAATCTTATCATAGTAGATAGCATCTAAAAGAATAGAGAAAGATATTAAGTAACAGTATAACATTAAGATCTGAAGTATCTATAATTGAGCTATAAAAACAGAAACTGGCTTGAAATATAAGTTGATAGTATTTAGACAGTTAAGTAGATGATATTCAACAATGAAATACTAATTTTGTTATATAGTAAACCTAACTAGGTAGCAATTTCTGGCTTAAAATATAAGTTTCTGCAGATTTTGAACCAATATTGGAATATTTTAAAAGAAACAATAATATTGTATACCAAACTGAAAAATTATAAAGATTTATAATCTGTAAATTACCAATTTGAAAGTTGAATAAAAATAAAAAGATAAGTAATATAGAAACCATAATCTAGTTAAATATAATAGATTCAAAATGCTGAAGTAGTATTAGATACAGATTTAATCTTTTCTATTGATAGGCAGTTTAATAGCAATGCTCTCCAGAGTAAAGATTATTTTGACTAGTGTTCGAAAACATATTAAAAATCCCGGTTAATCCAGAATTGATCTGAATCTGATCCGAATCTGTAATTCGAATTGAATCTGGGAGTAATCTGTGCTAATCTGACAGTTTGTCACATATATTTGTCACAATATAAGTGATAAATTTGAATTTATCACATGACAAATTCGAATTTATCACTTATATTGTGGCACAAGGTGTGATACATTCGAATTTATTATGTAACAAATTCAAATTTATCATATAGAGTGATTATATAAAGACATGACCTAAAATTAGGCCCAATCCCGCTCAATCTAGGCCCAATCTGATGTTTCAGGGGCCAAACCTAATCCGATGGTTTAGATCTGCACAAATCTGAATCTGATCTGTGCTGACTTTTTCGAACACTACTCACAAGCTATTATTTCCAAGTATAAAAAGCTTATACAGTCACCACCAACACCAAACAAGAAATGCTCTTATAACTATTGGCCAATATGGCATACTTTATTAAATATTATTAAAGCTTACAAATTAAATATTCAATTAAAAAAAGTTAGAGCACACAGTGATAACACTTTCAATAACTTAGCAAACAGACTAGCAAAAAATGCCAACTATTCAACCATACTACAATTTATAGATAACAACAAATATAATTTATTATACTTTATTCAGTATAAACAAATTGCATTTGAATAGCCAACTCACAGATCTATTAAAAACATATGCAATGCTCATATTATAGCAATGTAGCCATCTTAGCACTGAATGGACAATCAAATTAACTAGAACACAACCTAAATAACAACTACAAAGATTAACTACTTATACTAACTTCAAACTATACCAACAAAAAACTTTTAAAATCAAGCTTATACTTAATATACTTCTTATTTTAATATACCAATACACATTATATCTATTAACAATACCAAATAACACCTGTTTAACATGTGAAACAAGAGAAACCCAAAATCACTGGCTTACTTGTCTAGATATATCTAAACTAAACACACTCATCACTAATACAATACAACAATTTCTTAATCACTCAAACTTAAATATTACCAGCGCTCAACTACAAGAATTACAAAATATACTTACAAACTACCAGTACTTCTTGCATAACAATCGACACAACAATATTAATCTATATACAACTATCCAAGGATTCATTCTTACAACTCTTATACAATCTATAAGAGAATATACAGACTCTAATCAAATTGCAACAAGATTACTATTTAGCTCTTTATGCAACTTTCACAAAATATATACGACCAGATATAGATATTATACTATACAAAATTCTCTAAATAAAAGCAACAAACAATATACACTCCAGATCTAATCATAACTCAAAAACTCTTCATAATGCTAATATAATACATTATAGAATACCATATATCTATAGCTGTCCTTGTGGCTTATCTGATCAATGACATAAAGATAATATCTGTCTACCTCTTGGAAAAGTAATTAGAAAAATATCTCTATGAATTATTTTATAGATTAATTCGTAATTTATGAGAAAACTAGTGAAAAATCATGTGATTTTTACTATTAAAATTTATATTTTTTGGAATCTAAAGTTTTCCTAAGGATAAATTAATTTTTATTAAGCAAACCTCCCATATACTTTAACAAAAGTTGTAGAGGAAAAAATTATGAATACAATGGTAGTTGAAATGTTAAAATCGATCTAGTAAATCGTGAGATATGTGCATTTTTGTTTTTACAGCTATATGTTTACTTCTTTGTATTGTTATAGAATAAGTTGTAGTATTAGTTTAATTATTAAATTTATTATTAGTTATTATTAGTTATATTATTATTATATATTATATTATATTATTATCTTGTATTCAATTATTGTATTATTATGAAATCTTAGATATTATTAGTTAGTTGCACATAGCATTAGAAACTAATAGAATGGTAATCGTTTCTACTGTTCTTACCATTCTTACCATTTTTATTATTCTTACTATTTTTATCATTTTTACTATTTTTATCATTTCTACTGTTTCTACTATTTCTACCATTTCTACTATTCTATCATTTCTTATTATTTCTATTAGTTTTAGATAGTTTAGAAAAAGATATATAAACCTTGGCTTTTCTCCCTTCCTGCCAGTTAGTTTGAATCATCTTTAAATAGACTTAAGTAGATACAGAAACCCTCTTTGGTTATAGGATTCTTTCTTGTAATTAAAGTCTTATATATCGTAAATAAAATATATCTTTCTTTAACTATATACTTTCCACAAACTGCTCTTAGTGAAGTAATATTTCACTTCTACACCACTATAATCTCGCAACAGAGCTCTATAGCTGTATGTTTTGTTACTTGTGCTGTATTAAAAAGGCTACAGTCTACTTGTAACAATTTGGTACCTTCTGACAGAAAGGAAAAATTCTTGCTCTAAAATCCCTATTAGCTTTAGTTTTTCTTCAATAACTCTATGAATATTGACTTTATTTTAAAACTCACCTCCTTTATATTTTTAAAAACATTCTTTATCTTTTGGTATATAGGTTATTTAATACCAAAATACTTTTCCATTGCTCTAAAAATTATCAAAGTTTTTACTCCCTTTTCTTTACTATAAATTTGTTCTTATATATATTTTTATATAAACTTTGACTTTTAATATCTCATTATCTACCCAACTGATTTAAATGATCTTACCTTCTTTAAATTTGTAAAAAGCTTCTCTACATTTCCTTTCTAAGTTATAAACCTTGTTAGTATAGTACTAACACCTAAAATATTTAACTTTTCATTTATAGTTAAAGTTTTATACCCTAAGGAAAACTCTGCTGGATTTATTCTCTGAGAAGATATTTATTTACGACCTCAGTTATTACTAAGGAGTAATAGTTTATTTTTGGAAGTCCTGACAAATTGAAAGAGATTTGCTCAGAAGGGTATACTTGAAGCCTCTGCTTTTGTAGCAATCTAAGAAGTCTTGACAAATTAAAAGAGATTTACTTAGAAGGGTACACTTGAAGCTTCTGCTTTTGTAGCACTCAAGAAATAGCTAGCAGCTTACTGTGAACCTTAATCAGAAAGATTAAACGTGAATTACCCACAAGCCAAAGTGTAGGCATAAGTAATTCCACTCAAGATTATTACAACAACCAGAATACTTTAATTAAATATTATAACTAAGAGTCTGCTCATAGCATTATATGCATTGAGTATATAAGTTACATCTAGAAAAAATTAGAAGACATGCACAAGACCATGAGGAGACTAGTCTTTCTAATGATACCCTTCAAGTACTTTCACTTAACGATTTGTGTAGATACTGCTTTCTTGGCTGTAACTATCATAACTCTTTCCGTAGTTTTTGGAAATGGTATCAATAACAATTTGCTGCTACCTTCTACACCCAAATAACAATTGCAGCTCACCTTGACCTAACTACAGACCCTGACTACTCTTTAGCTCAAGTTTCAGTCAGAAATCTTATTTTTAGTTGCAGATATCGACTCTCTCTTGAAAGTACTTTGATTCAAATATCAGAGCAACCATATAGACTACCTCTAACTTTGTTAGATTAATGAGGATACAACTAGCCATATATACAACTTTTGATTGTCTATTTAAGCAGTCTTGCATATATAACCCATATGAACTACACTAGATGCTATACCTATAACCTAACTAAAGAGATTATTTATTTAAACCATCTGATCAACTTAGTGCTATCAGATATTCTCCTCAAAGAGGGACTGCTAAGAAGGCCCCTTAGAACTTTAAAGCAGATACACACTTCCATATAGGGGTCCTTTATCTTCGTGGTAAACCTACTAGAGCGGTCTATGTCCCATATATGTATTATCTAGATTTTTAGTAATTTATGTCTAGGTTATGGCCAAGTACTTGCAGCTTTTTATCTCTATTACTATTACATACTCTTTGCCTTTGCAAAGTTCACCCAAACTCTAGCATCCACTTTATAGACTATTAACAGTACTTCGATGCTAACTGTTGGTACTCCAAACTTCTAATCCAAATGGCCCAAGAGGGATTAGTGAGCGTCCTCTGATATTCTGAGTGAATCTTTTTTCCTCTGGTTATCCAGCAGTCTAGTTGATGTAGTGCTTGCCAAACACTCGGTCCTCGTTCAGTTTGCCTTTGGTGTCTGTTCCCCAAATGATAATCCTTTATATAGCACTGCCAAAGATCTGTGCTTTCTTTTTACTCGAGACTTCCCATGCGGGCTTCTGTATCCTCTGATTCCTTGAATTTATTTGGCTGCTTCACCCAGGATTTGTGCAACTTATATGTTACATTATGTTCTACAACCTTCTAATACGAGTTGGTGAGACCAAGGTTATAAATGCTAACCCAATTGATATGTCATACAGTTTTACTATAATGCATTTTCACAAATTCAAATTTTGTCATCAGTGGGATTCGAACTCTTGTTCTGCCACTTGGAGGTGTGACAACTTACCAACTTTACTAAGTTGCTACACCCTGCACATTATATGATTTTCAAACTTATTTAATTTAATAAATTTAATGAATTAGTCAATTAGGCGATTTGATTTTTTTAATCTAAATTGATAGATTAAATTTTCATATAGCTGAAGTCTTTAATTTTTTGAGAAAGCATTTTGCTTATTCAGATGATTTTAAGTTCTTTAACTTTCAAATCAGTTAAATAATAAGACATTATATTTGAAAATAAGTATATATTAATAATAGAATGATTTATCTTTATATCAGAAATTGTTATCAATATAAAACTAGAAAAGATATTCCTAGAAGTAACCATATTTATCTATTTTGTAGACCTAATTGTATAAAACTTTAGAAAAATTATTTGTATATGGTGTTCATGCTAAATTTGTAAACCTTTAGGTTTAATATTAATCTGAAACTACCAATTAGAAGAAATAATTATATATAATTGTTGTTGATCAAACAATCAAAAATAATTTATATTATTAAACAGAAATAAATATCATTCTCTATGAGTGACTATTCACTATATGATAATATTTTAATAATCTTACTATTTCTAGCATTTGTTTAAACCAAATTGAAGAATAATTTAGCCATTCTTAAATATGAAAAAATTTTGCTATATTTTATTCTTTTAGATCTTTGTGTTTACTATAGTATATATTAAGCATTATTATATATAAAGCTCTTAACCAGGTTAGAAAATATTGATCTGTGAGAGACAGGTATTAATCCAGGTTATAGTCTGAGTCAGCAAGTCATGCAGAAATATATAAAGTTAAGGTTAATTCTTAATAGTTAATATACAATTCTTAATTAAAGTGATTAGCACAAAGAGTAACTCATACTTCTAATATTTGAACTGGTATTTTCTGATTTTATATTGAAAAATTTCTCAGCCTTGAATTCGTTTTTGCTAAACATATTAATTATACTCAAACTTTGAATTCATAATACAAATATAAAATCGATCTTTATTAACAAACTAACTGCTTTAAACATCAAAAATCTCAATTCTATTACATTAACAAAAATAAAATAATTTACTTCACCTGATTTCGAAACCTGATTGGCTAGTACAAAAAACTCTTAGCACATAAGCAGGTGCACAATTTGTTCAAATAATGCAGATACATTAAGTTATCATGGTATAATTTATGGTATAATGAGCAGATACAAAAAATTTAAATAAATTATTAAAAATTAATCTAAATAGTGTATTTGCATTGATAATTCATAGATAAATTTATGCATAATGAATAGATATGAAGAATCACTAGTAGATTAAAATAAGTTGTTAAAAATTGATCCAATTAATATATCATCAAATCATACTATTAGATATCAAGATAGTAGACCATAGCTTTGCTAATAATACTACAGATAAGTACTGCAAAATATATAGCTACTATTAGCTCAAAGCTTAAAGATGGTTATCAGATGGATTTCATGAATAAACCTTTCGATAACGGTTAAGTAAATTTGTTGAGCACTAAAAAATACATATAAATATATTCAAACTCAGACTAGTTTGCAGACTTCGAACCAGATCTAAACCAAACCACAATTGAGTTTAATCTGGTCTGAAGTCTAAAATTAGTAAAATTTAAAGTCTGAGTCTGGTCTGATCTTGGATCAGACAAAAACTGGACCAGACCTGAACCAGACCTAGGAGTACTACTGCTAATGACACCAACCTTCTTACTAAAACTATTTGCAACCTTTCTACTAACTTCAACTTCTTTCATACCTTTTCAATCTTTTTTATTGGCACCTTGACTACCCCTTTTTTTGTATTTACTACCAAACTATAAATCTTTACTCATTTCGTCAGTTCTCAACATCTCTTGTCTAATGCCTTTACCAAACTACAACCTTTTAGATTGGTTTTTAACACCTTTTTTCTTATTCTTAATAGCTCCTTCCTGAATATACTTCTGATCTAAACATCATTGATATGATTCTTATAATAAATTTTTCACAACCTCTATGAACCAATTAACACTTTTATTATTTTTAAAAAAATCCATAACAACTAGGAAAGGCTAAATGGGAGAACTGTATAATGAAACTATTTTCTTTTACACAAAACTTCAAGAAATGCTATACCTAATCATTCATCAAAATATAATAATACTCATTCTTTAAATTGAATACAATCAACCACCAATTCTTTCTGATTATTTTTAAAAACTCCTAACTCTTTGAAACAAACCGTTTTCTCTGGTAATACCTGATTCAACCATCTCAAATCTATCATTATATAGTATTTTTTGAAACTACTTTTGGTATCAAAAACACTGAACTTACTTCTAATAACATTCCTAATCTTTTCTTTCTAATATAAACCAACTTTATGACCCTATTTCCATTAACCTCTCCAACTTCTGCTCTACCCACTTCAATTCATCTTCTGTAAATTCAATTTGCTTTAGCACTTTCTTTAAAACCAGCGATCTCACGTTTTTTGAAAACAACAATATCCCATTCTCTAGCCACTCTATAACCAGTACCACAGACTTTATAACTTCTTTCCAATACCTCACCAATGACTTTAAGTAAATTTTTCCCACTATTTTCTTCTTTTTCTGATTTTTCTCCTTTTGTATACAATTAACTTCTTTCGCCTCCCAAATCTGCTCTTCAAAAGGGCTGCCCAAACTTCTTTTAAGAACAATTCCAGATTATATGACTCTGCTCTTCACAAATGAAACATACAATTTCAGGTTTCTGTTTTGCTTAAAAGGCTTACTATTGCTATACAGCCTATTACCTCTCTGATATCTATAAAACTGCTAACTCAAGTTTGATTAAACCCTATATTACAATATATCAGAGCTATATTCAGAGCAAAGGCTGACTAAACTGGCTGAACTGAAACTATATTTGGTGCTAACCTCAACTGCACTGGCTGAAACTGCTGCTGCATCAATTGTTAAAACACTAACTATTGTACTGTCTAATTTGTGACCATACTTCCAAACTCTACCAGAACCCAGCTACTGCTGATGTTTGTTTTTTGCCAACTGCCTAGCATTAACCAACTTATTCTGAAAGTATGTATCTATAGAAACCTCATCAAATGAATACTGAATTTCTGCTGCCACACCCTATTTTTCTCTCTTTGTTACTCTCAACATAAATGCTCTAATCACAACAACCTCCTGTGCTTTCACTACCCCTTTTCAATTCCTTTCTATAATTGTATTGTCTAAATGCCTCTTCACCCTACACTATTCATCATACTCAAATTGGTCTCTCAGCTTATTTAACTTCTTTTTCAGCCAGTATTTACTTTCATCCATACCTTGAGCTAGTTGCACGCATTTCTTAATATTACTAACAGCTTTTTCTATCATTGTTTAAACTATTTTCTCTAAAAACCTCTCCAATGTAACGTACTGTAATTCTAGCATCAAAAACCCTACACTCCTACTTTCTTCATTTGATTCTGACTTTCTAACAAAATTCTTTTACAGACTTCAAAATCCAATTCAGACTCAAATCTTCCTTCCCGCATAACTTTATTCTAATTAATCTCCTCTTCTCTATTCTTTTCCTTCACCTTACTAACAATTATCCCAGCTAACCTTTTTACTAACTTCTTTTTTGTGCTTATCTCAACCAATCCTTCACCTTTACACAATATTTTCAATATTTTCAATGAAAGGCGATCCAAACTAATTTTTAATGCTTGTTGCAAAACCTTTTCCAAATTGTCTTCAAAATTGCTATCCAAAGGCAATGACGTTGGTAAAACCTTTTACAAATCACTATCATTATTTCTTTGCACCATTGATTCCAATTTATAACTACATGATTAATGACAAAGCTGAACCTCTGTCAAGCTAGCAGCAAAGACAAAAGAAGAAGACCCAATTCTATTTCCTCCCCTTTATATAACCCTCTCATGACTTCATACTTACCACCACTCAATCAATCAAACAATACTCATCATCAATACCTCATAATTATCATTGCTCAATACATCATACTCACTATCACTCAATACATCACAATTACCAAACGATCTACAAATCGTCACCTGTCGTCATGGGATTTGGTGTGATCTCGTAACAAATGGATGGCCCATGACTTCGTTCACGGCATCTCATATTAATCTATTTAGAAATTTCATGCTAAAGCATAATGGATAGCATATTTTAATAAATTAGAGAGCTTTTTTTCATAACCCGAAAAATAATTAATTTTTATCGAAATTATATGTTGCTGCAGTATTTTTATTTTTATATATACTAAAAAATTGTAATATGCACGGTAGACGGATATTACATATTATATAGCCCAATAGGATTCTATATAACTGATACCACTTCTTGCATATTCGCGTAATAGAATTATCAAGGGAGGCACCTAAAAGTTCTGTGACGTAGTTTATGATGCAGTAACTAGGGTTAATAGTATATACCGGGTGAGTGAAAAGTCCCTAAACAGAACCCTAAACGGGATATTTTTTTTATCTTCGCTGATATTATTTATTTTTATACCTTAACAATCCTCTTTTTACTATCTCTGCTAAGATTTATACATACAATTTACGAAAATATTGCAATGATTACTAATTATAAATGTCAGAATGATGTTCTTAGTAATTAAAAAAACAGGTTCCTGTTTAGAGACTTTTCACCCACCTGGTATATTGCAGTATTAGATTGCAATCACTATTTTTTTTAAAAAAAAAAACACATCTTAAATACGATCATGCTAGCAAATTACTAATATACAGCGGAAGAGTCAATATGTGGCACTAAATAATCAATGAAACCATAAGTGACCTCACGGCACTTTTAGGGTAATTCTGCGTAATATTTTTGTATTCGATATTTATGTTGCACGTCAAATTGAAATTTGTGTCAGATCAAATTTTAATACTGAGCTTCATTAGGGTTAGGGTGAAGCCCTATGTTAGGGTAAGGATAGGTATTGGTGACATTATTGTCTGAAGCGAAGTGACAGACTCATACTTCTATGCCTTTTGTTCAAAAAATCTGATCTTTGACATACAAAACAAGACTTTTCAGTATTAAATTGAGCTCCAGACTTATGCCGGTTTCCGGTTTCTAGTAATTATTTTGATTTGATGCATATTTTAATTTGACGTACAACCTATGTATCTGTCATTTTACGATGATCTCTAATACTATATGCTGTATTCTTATTTAAAGTATAAAATCTATAATAGCCCCAGCAAGAGTTTCGCAGATTAGTATGGTATGGGTAAGCAGATCAGTATGGTATGGATATGATTTTATCAAATTGTACTATACTGTTTTGCTTAATTGTTATATTCTATAAAAACTGGCCAGCATTAAGTATAATTTTGGGCAGAGCTAACCCTAAATTCTAAAGGTGTGACAATTAATCAGTATGGTACAATTTGATAAAATCACATCCATACCATACTGATCTGCTCACCCATATCATACTAATCTGCGAAACTCTTATATATAGTGCATGTTTGTGACCAAGAAAAAATAAGACTTCATATTTTCAAATTATTTACTATATCCATCCCAGATTTGTGATATATATCAGATATATATCACATTATATTTTTAAAAGGCAAAAATAAATGATAAAGCCTAAACCTTATTTTCATTTGTTAATGATTATATATAATGGCTCTTACGCAGATAACATATTTGTATATAATGATTTTTTTCTTACCATATAGCCCGTCATTTAACGACGGGTTCTAATACTAGTTATTGATAAAAAAGATAAAACATTACCTAAACCATTAACTTTGATAAGATGAAAATATGATTTATATATGCAAAGAATATTTATTATAATTTTCACGTAATACCCAAAGCTATTATAAAAATATCGAGACTTCGTTTTTCCATTAATTTTTTTCCTGAACCTGTACCTTTTGATAGTTATTTTTAATATAATTTTTTGCCATCACCAAGTTCACTTGATTATCAAAATACATCTGCACAGCACTAGAACCAAACCAATTCCACCAACCAAATAAGTTCAAAGTGTTAAACCATTCTATTAAATTTTCGTTCTCCCAACTCTTGATTATATTTCCATCAGTGATTTCGAGAACTTTCATTTCCCTAGTGGCATCAGGTCCTTGACTATATGCAAAGGATCGATAACAGTTATCAAGTGAATAAAAACATGTCTTCGATCTAAGTTTACTAGACATTCCTATAAAAAACGTAATAGATTCTTAAATAACTCATATAACTTTAAACATGATAATACCTTCATACCTGAAATCCAAAACCAAGTCTGAACTATCCAATTATTTTTCATGGCCGTTTCTACCAAGAGTGTATAATCACGATCTCCAGTAACCAGAATTAATATACCGGGGTCATTAATAGTAACAGTCTTTATTGCACTAATTGCGAGCTTTATATCGACTTCTTTTTCACAGTGTAATATAGAATCCCGATCAAACACAGTAACTTCATACCCTTGTTTTTGAATACGTCTCCATATAGAATCATTTGGCAGAGGACGTGAGCCAACAATAACAGAAGCATATCCCAGTTTATATCCATGCTGAACAGTTTTAAAAAGTCGACTGTAGTCAATGCAAAGTTGACTAAAGTAATGTGAATTTCTTTCATAATCAAATGAACCAAAGTGTTCAAGGTTGCCAACAGTATATTTTCCTTCAATAGTGATATTAAAGTTGTCGACAAAAACATACACAAGATCATTAGTTTCCTTATGTATTGGAGGTGATGCTTTTGAAATTTCTTTAACCAAGTGTGCAACTGTTATTGCTGGACCAAGCAATAGCCCAATATTTCGGAGCTTTTCATCTGTCAATAAAAGGAAGGCCAAACCAGAAATCCTGTTCCTATTGATTATATTGATATTAACTTCTTCAAGTTCTAACTCGTCTTTTTTGGATTCTAAAAACTTAATAACTTGTTCCTTCTTCCATTTCTTGATTTCTTCGACAGAAGGAAAAGGGTTTTTGGTATTATCATAGCCCAGGTTCCTTTTTTGAGTTTGCGAACACTTGTACTTTGCCAAATCGGTTAGCAAGCCATCCTTTCTCCCCTTTAAAAGCTTAGAACGTGTCAAAGTTTCTCGAATTTCATATCTGAGGAAATGTATCTAGGACATACGATCACTTAACCCTTTTTTGAAATGACCACCCGCATAGTGTCATATAAATAGGCAAAAAGAAAAGCATTGCAATTATTGGCTTTGTTTATAGCTAGCCATTAGTCAATCATATTAACCTAGGTTCAAATGATTATCAATACGGCATGCGCATTTTATTGTCTGTTACTATGCTCCAGATACTCTATTTCTACGCATTAAGTGATACAAAAGTTACGTTTTTGATGCATTTCGACCATCAAATGTTTCTTTTTGATGCATTAATGTAATTATTATAATTAACATATCAATAACGTAACTTCGAAATTTTTTGTCTGTCCTGCCACGTGATGCATGATTACAAACTATTTTGAAAACAACAATTGATTACAGTCAGGGATATTACCAAATACGATAATGCTCCAGACTTATATCGGTTCCCGATTCCTAGTTCTATTTAAAGCTTTATCGTTATCATTATTCAATAAAACCCAATTCTCGAAGGTGCTCTGGAATAACGGGGTATGTGTCCTCGTAATACCAAACATATCTTAGAACAATTTAGTTTTTTTTCGTATAAAGTGATCCTGTGCTTGCTGTTTAATAAAATTTTTTGGATCTCTTCTGTGAAAGAAATCAATGTATTTTTCATGCTGTTGCTCTTGCACTTCGGTTGTAAAACCATATTTCGGGTAATAAATATCAAGTTCTAATCCAGATAAATATTCAGATATTTTCAGAAAATTAGGCCGATGAATCTTAGAAGTAGGGTGCAGAATGGGCCGGGTTGGACCGGGCTTTACTGAGCCCGAAACAAAACCTGAAAATTATTTTTGAGCCCGAAAAAATAAAAGCTTGGTGTTGTGGGCCCGGGCCGGGCCTATTTAAAATCGGGACTGGCCCGGACTGGCCTGATCTGTTCACCTACTGCTATTATAGCCAGTGTGTGAAATTCAATGTTCTCACTGTTCTCCGAGAACACTAATCAAATTTTGAGAACATAATTGATTAAAATATGTTCTCTATCTAAGAACATTAATTAGAATTTTTTGATATTATACAAGTTTAAATTTCTATATTGAGAACATTAAAAATTTTTGAGAACATTAAAGGACTTACAAAATGTTCTCGGTGAGAACATAAAGTCAAAATTGAATTTCACACACTGATTACAGCTGTTTTCATAATTTCTGCCGAATGATTATTATTTCGGCATAATAAATTCAATAAAATTACAAATTATACATACATAACTTTTACATTAATTAATGCGGTGACACATGATTATTGATCTGCATTACAAAAATTTTGCCAGCATTATTAGACTTTGTACCAACTCTATAAAAGTTCTGGACAACGCTATTTACATCAGAAATTTACACGCAAATTTCTGATATATATCCCTATATCCCTATATATAAAAGACATATGCATTATATGTGATACTTTTCTACATTATAAAATGTCAGCACGTTCAATATTACTAAATTTTCGTTTAAATACTTACCCAACATGTTTAGTGCTGTAGTGTGTTAGTCTGTGCGAAAACATATATATCTCAAATTACAATGTAATTTATATGTATATACGTATGCATTTAGCACTTAGGGGGGGTGCGACTGTATTAATAAAATGAGTATCTAATATAGATTACGCATAATTTAAATTTTAATTTATTTTATATTACAGCATTACGATAATATGCGATTTTATGATATGAAAGTTTTATAATTTGCGGCCTATCGTCAAATTTTATATTTAAACAATCGCAAGTGTTGCAGCCCTAGTCGCGTTATAAATAGTCGCAATTAATATTTGCAACAAGCAATACTATCAGGATCAAGCTAAGCTAATAAAACATAAACAATAAAACATGTATGGTAATAGATGCTAAAACACCACATACATTTTATAATAGATGCACCAAAAAACAATAATAGTTTATTATAAAAAAAAATCTAGACGATTTGAACAAAATTCAGTATCAGATGCAACGATACACTTTCGACTTTAAAGATATAAAATACATGAAATTTATAAACTAAAACTATATAAAACTCCATCCTTCACAATCCTTGCATTCTCGGTCAACTTCACACTTTGCAATATTTTCCTTTCCTTCCGTAATTCTAGGCCATTCTTTAATGACTTGATTAATGAACGGTAACAGAGCATGATTCATAATTGAGCGTCTCCAACCAAGTTTAGCGCGAGTATCATATGTACATGTGTTGCCTAGATGGCATTTTGTTTCCATCTAATTATATTAATGAAAACACTTAAAATGTTAATGTTTAAAATAATGATAATATATGACAAATTTTTTTTAAACTTACAGCGAATCCTCCATGATAACATGTTGAAGTTTTACCATTACAGGTGCCACTGTATACTGGATCTGCTGTATGTCCAAAATGATAAATATGCAATCCTTCCAAATAATCGTTTAATTCAGATTCAGAGTTATAAGAAAGAAGACCAATTCGTTTTGCATAGAGGAGTTCACCGGGAGTTTGGAATAATACTGCAGGTAGACTATGATTTAGTGCTATTAACGAAGCTATTGAACCGCCTGTTAATGAAGATAAAAATTTTAAAGGTGGGGATAACGGGAAAAAGTTAATATAAAAATAATTACAAAAATAGTCAAATACCATGAGTTTAAATACGTATGTAAAATAGGAAAAACCTAATGAATGTCCTGTAAGCCAAATTCTTGAATTTGGATAATCTTTTTTTGTTTGTTGATAAATTTCCTGAATAATAATAATGTTAATACATTCTGAGCTGAAAGCATTAAATAATTTTTTATTTTAGCTTACCAATCCAGTTCTATAATAACTATCCTTAACATTACACTCGTTTTGAATACAAGTATTATTACATGTTTTCTTATCCATACGACAATCGCATACGCCTCTCCAGGTGAAATCAATTTTTGCACAACAACATGAGTACATAAGGTTATCCTAATGTTTAGGAATTTTTTTAAAAAAAAATAAATTAACAACATGAATATACGTATATACATTTGATCCTATTCTCAAGGCTTTACGTAAACTTACATTAAGCTTATCTTTAGAAGCAGTCGGACCACCACCATTTATTAAATGTAAACTAGTTCCTTTGAATGCTATTATAATTGTAGAATTATCTGGATCTGCAAATACGTAACCTCGCAAACCCACATCTTCCCAACCAAATGGTAGTTTCTATGTAATTATTATCGATGATTAGTGTACAGAATATGTTGTTACTGTATTAGCATATATACTAAGAAATTAGAAACCAACATTCTTGCTAAAATAAAAAATAGCACACCTCCCAATTTTCGTCTAAATCAAGCCAATCAGCTTCTTTTGACAACTCAATATATGCGTCATAACTCATTTTAGCTAAACTCGATATTGAGTCTTTATCTTTATAATTTGGAATTTTATTCTGAACCGTTTTTACACCAAATAAATGGTCTATAGGGTTTGGGTTATCAATACAACTAACTACATGATAGTTATCACCTAAACTAGCGGTAAAAGAAAATTGGGTAAATATAGATTGTCTGTTTTGGGGATTTATTTCAAGCTTTCTGAATAAGTTCTTAGTTGAAGGTGAAGTTCCACCATGGTGTAAAACTTGTTTTAGAGTAAAGTATTTACTATTAAAATCACTACTTTTCACGGAAAAAGGAATTTGATGAGAGTAAGCAGACAAACGAAACACTATTAGGGAAAGAAAAATACTAATAAATATTGGATAATAGCTAAACATTTTAGAGAGGACTTATGAAGGCTATAAAACAAACCAGGTGAATAAAGTAACTCCGAAACACACTACCGTTTATAAAATAAACAGTTTCTATAAAAATGCATTTGTTACAATTGCAGGATTAAGAATCTAAATAATGATAATTGTTTTAATGCACGTACGTTTCACATGCTACCGTTTACTGTTTGCCAAAATTTCCGGGTGACATAATTAGTGATCCTAGCCGATCAGTACCAGGATTTGGGGAACATTTCGCTAAAAAAATTTCGCTGTTAGATTAGGGTTAGGTTTGCTACTAAGTTAGTTAGAAAGAGCTCCACTAGTACCAAAATTTCGCAAGGAAAACTTTTAGTTAGTGCGCAGAAGGTTTTTTCATAGACAAAATGTTGAGTTATGAGCGATTTTTTGGGTTGTTTTGATTTTTTGCGTCACACAATGTGATTGGCCAATGAAATTTGATGCTTATGGTTGGCGGTCTATAGATATCAGGAGTATGCGGCATGTAGATTTACTTTAACTACAGTCCGGTAAATTTCCATAATTGGGGAAGTCTAAAGCGGATATTTATTTAGATTAGGGTTAGGTTAGGTTTTAGGTAGTGTGCCGCAGACCCGAACCGAAGGTTCCGGGTTATTATTTGGACCAGTCCGAAATAAAATGACCTATCATTTCATATTTCTTCAAAGGAAGAAGTTCGTCTGATTGGCTGATGTAAATCAATTGCCCGGGTAACTTAATTATATACTTTAAAGTACTTTTTTGTAACACAATGATTTACTAACAAAAAATCGTCGCAAAAACCATTCATAACTTTAGAATAGTGCCAATATTCACCGTGCAAAAGAATCTAAAAATGATCTTACTTCCCATAGACTTTGCTTAGGAGACAAAATACACAAATTATATTGAATACTGGAATATGAAGATAAGTGGAAACGTTTTTGTTCAAGACTGCCTTATTGCGTTAGATTTTGAAAAAACTTTTATTACTAACTTTGAATTTGAACAAGGATAAGTTTATTGTAAAAGAAATTCCGGGTTTAATACTTGAATATGCTTGGTTCTTGCGTTTTTTGTTTTAGTCAGTTAGATTGTATTAATGTGTTTGGTTATTAATAATGAATACCACCTTTACTTCGCTTTACGTGTATCGATCTATCTTCTATATATTTGAAATAAAATTAATTCTTTTGCATATTTATTCCAGGGCGTAGGATCGATTTTACTGTCACATTATTTTCCGACGCATATCAGCCAATCAAAGATCAGGATCAGGTGTAACGTAAAGAAATTCAAAACTAGAGTCCTAATAAAAAATTTTCCTTGTGCAATTTTGCTATATTATTTTTCTTCCTAACCTTAGCCTAAACTCTAATCCAAATATAAAAGATGCTTTTAGCTCAACATTGTTTTCCGAGTATCACGTGACAGTCAAATCGATCCTACTCCCTGTCAAAATTTAATATCTTCGTTTTTGTGATTTGTAAAAAAATGGTTATAATGGATTTTTTTTACTAAGTAAATTGACTTTATTTTAAATAAAGTTACGTTAAATTTTGGATAATTTTAGATAATTTTTTATTGCATTATACAGTATGTTATTAATTTTTTGATTTTTTTCGAGATCACGATTTGATTGGCTGAATAACATGTGATAGAAATGTCTAGAAACATCTGATCGCCATTTGCATACTATAAAAGGTGCGATCAACACTGTCCATATTTTTTTTTTGCTCGGATATTGTTCGGATATAACTTATTTCCTGCACGTGCGACCAAGCAAACTTCATCCGATAATTCACGTGGCAAATAACGATCCGCCAAATATTCAAAACTAATCTTATCATTGATTAGTCCTTGCCTATTTAGATGTAATTATTATAATTATTATAATTAAATCAAAAAGAAAACAAGAAATGATTAAATAAAGAAAAATTCAATAAATAGATTTTTTACCTTTTCATTAGTAGTAATACATCTTTGTCTTGAATAATCTCCCGTTTACCGTGCGCAGCATACGTTGCCAAGTCCGTAGCAATTTGCTCAAAAAATAGTTGTGATCTAATAATCTGAATGTCAGAAGATAAAGTACAATGATTATATAAATATACACGAATTATATTTACCCTTCAAATACCACTTGCATGGCAGTCTTTGATAATTTGGTATTTGAAAAATTACTGAACACCCTCCTAATCAGCGAATGGGGAAGTTGTGGTGGTCCTCTGGGTTTGGGCACCCTTGATAAATTAAATAAATAAATAAATCATACAAAATAATAATAATAACTATTATTGTTTTTTTTGTTAAGAAAAAAAACCTTTTATTTTTTTGACGTTGTTCCTGATCCTGATCCTGTACATCATCGAATTCCATAGTCTCTGTAACTTGATCACTATAGACATTTATAATATCATCATTATCATCATTATCCAGAATATTACGATGTTCCTCAAGTTCTATATCTTTGATCTCTCCAGTGAATTCCATAGTCTCTGTAACTTGGTCACTATAAACATTTGTAATACGATGTTCCTCAAGTTCTATATCTTTGATCTCTCCAGTGAATTCCATAGTCTCTGTAACTTGATCACTATAGATATTTGTAATATCATCATCATTATCTAGAATGTGACGATGTTCTTCGGGCTCTATATCTTCTATCTCGATATTATGTTCTTCAGGCTCTATATTTTCTATCTCGATATTATGTTCCTCAGATTTTATATCTTTTATCTCGATATTATGTTCATCAGGTTCTATATCTTTTACCTCGATATTACTTGGTCCTGGCACATCAGGTGCAGTTCGAGATTTTTGCACAAATCCTGGCGCTATTGATGATCGGATATTCAATATATCGTAAGATCAGGGACTGCTATTATTTAATAATGTATTGATATAATACCTCGAGATAATACTCTTAATAAATTTTGTGGTGTTTGCTTCTTTTTCGCCTTTGATTTATCTTCTTTACTTTTCCTTTTCAACGACAGACGAGTAGAACTTGGCGTTAAATGTATAATAGGAGTTTGACGTGTCCGTGGCGTACGTGGGGTAGAAACTCTTCGTCTTCGTGGTGTGCCAGCTCTTTGCCTCAATGGTGTTAAGTGTTGGTCTAACGCAGGCTGAACAAGAGCTCTTGACAACTGACGTAACTATTTAAGGACACGTTCACGCGTTTAGATATCGAAAGAATACAGACTAACGTTAACAAAAAAGTGCATGACAGTCAATAATACAACCTTACCATTTTTGACGGTGTTTCTTCGGGCGCTTTTATTGCCGCTTCTTTTGAACTTTCGCCACCAGTCATCATAATATTATTAAAAACAAGAGGTTATTATGTTAAGAATTAAATTGGTCTATATACAGTACCAAAATTTCGCAAACAAAATTTTGAGTTACGAATGGATTGTTTTGATGCTTGCATTAGCCAATCAGGCGAATTTCCGCATATTAAAGTATTCTCCGTCCCTGATACAGCGATAGTTCGGAGATCACGTTATCCAACGTTTCTTTCTATCTACACTCTTTACCGTTACATAACAAACCTTAAGATTTCATAATGAACATAAGCGTAAGCGAACAATCACTCAGGAAAAACTCAATAACCTATAGTTAGACAATAACGGAGGAGGATAAAAAAAAGGAAATACATGTCGACGTTAGCTATAGTAATAGCTGAAAATTATTATATCAAAACCGAAAAACTTGGTAGAACGCGATGAAACTAAGATTAGAGACCGTCTTACCATTCCGATTCTACTGCGCCGGTCGAAAAAAGAGCAAAGCTTTCCTTGTCTCTGGGGTTAGTAATATTTTTTTGCTACCTTCTATTGTTAACGGAGTAATACATCAAACGTTCTACGTACGTACGCTTTATTAAACAACGTTTTTTCTATGCGTGCGATTAGCAGCAGATCGGCCCGAATTATGGTCGGAATGCACCGGAATTGGCCGGCATTGATTAATTTGCCCAAATCACTTAAAATTTTACATAAATTACAATTTTACATTACATGTAATTTTACACAAGTTTCAGAAAAGAGAATTTTATTGTACACAAGTAATATAGATATCTCAAAATATTGATCATAAAACCACTTTTTGGCTTCTAACAAAAAAGTTCCTTGTGAAATTTTGATATAGGCTATACCCCAAATCCACCTTTACCCTAACCATAAGCAAGGGTTTAATTTTTCATTTGTGAAAATTGTTTTGATTGGCGTTACACGAATCTGAAATTTAATAAATTATTATCAGAAAATTAATTTTCATCATGTAATACATAAGGCCATACAAAGTTAATTTTTTGGTTTCCCAGCTTTTAATTTTATTTTCAAAAAATTTTTATATAAAAAACATAAAAATTTTTATAAACTTCTAAAAAAACCTCACCCGGATAGTAAATAAAGTCAAAAATTTTTTTACAGCTATTATCATTATTTCTGGGACACCTGAAGAATTTTCAGATGACCGAAATACCCTCTGTTTCATTCAAAACTATATCGTTGTCTAGTCCGAAGACAGCGATGTAATTTCCAGAGAGGTAGGTAATTT
>CAJVPZ010000293.1:0-21148 GCA_910592135.1 Racocetra fulgida | reverse complement strand
AAGTTCTATATTATTCGCCATCAGAAAAACATTAAATGAAAACATTTAATATTTCTCTTTCATTTTGAAAATAACCAGGAAGATAATCATCTGTTATTATACGACTTTCAGAGTTTTGACTTCTGTGAGAAATCAAAGGGTGCTTAAATCTTTTATGCCGAGCAAGAAAGACTATAGTAGGAAAATATCGATGACAAATAGGACAGACTAGTTGTGAATAGAGTTCAGAAGGGATAGAGAAGCAATGTTGATCAGAGCCTAGAAGCTTTAATTTGTCCATATACTGAAGGATGTGAATAGGATTAAGAAAGTGGCCATCCTGGCCTTTGGTAACAGGTAGTAAAAATCTATTATTTTCAGATAATAAGGCGGCGGCCTCTTTAGCTCTCTATTTAAAACAACAATTGATGTCATTACACTTTCTAACATCCAAGGAGTAATGACATATTTGGCAATAGTTTTCTATTCAGCTCCAAGATACATCTGAAACTTCACTAAAGGGGTTAATCTGTTTATCAACATATTTAACAAATACTTCTTCGCCATGGATACGATCTTGTCGCCAAATATCACATAATTTTTTGTCAGCATACTGAAAATTTTGCTTCGCTAGATCTATATCATTGATACTACCACTAGAATTAAGATGAGAACCAAAATAATCAATAGGTAGAACAATACCTGCTAACTTTCCTGAAAGTGTAGACATACTACGCTCTACAAGATTGTAAGCAGATTGTCTAAAAGCGTGAGTTCTGATAGTGAAATAATCCAAATTTAATTCTATAAATAATTTACAATATTCTTTTATATTTTTTAGGTGCCTGGGGTTTTCATCGGGGCTGCTGTCAACAAGGAAAACTAAAATTGGTTTAAACTCATTTTCAAGTTTTAACTTACTATTTAAAACAGGATTTTTCATTATTAGTATTAGGTCGACCATATGAATTAAGGAGGAAGCTTTAAATAACCATTGTGAGCGGATAAAAATTGACAATTAGCCATTATGTAATAAATCGGTTAAATTTTTGAGTCAATCATAAGGTAAACTGAAGGAATTGGTTTTTGCTTGCTTCCTTTGAGAAAATCATGATCAGGTATTTCAACTAGTTCACAGGCTGTTTGAATAGTTTTAAATGTTCTTCCAACCACTGGTATCCTAAGTAGAACTTTCACCTTATCATCCTGTGATATAATCACAGAATAAGAGGCGAAAGCATTAGCAAATTGTTTTGCACTTTTAACTATTTGCAAATAGTAGTGACTATCTACATGTTCAGGCATCTTATTTCTAAATACTAAACTAACTTGAATTGCCATAGGGTGATGATGTCTTTTGGCATTTAGAGAGTTAATTCGCTTGGGCCATGTGTATATATATAAGCAAGTACGTGACATATAAGTTTGATATCTTTCTTCCATTGCTGTTTTTAGGTGCGAAATAGTACGCACTTTAATAAATTCCTTTCATCTTTTTTTAGCGATACTACCAAATTCAATATATAAATGCATCTGCTCTGGAAGATCAGGATTCAAAAGAAGAAAAGATGGTCACCTGAGTGAATCGTATCTGATAAGTTCTCTCTTATTTTCTAAAGTTTCATGTTTTTTTTCTTGGCTTTTAGCTTGCGCAGCTGCATGTTGCTTTAACTTTTTTTTTTTTTTTTCAGCTTCAATTTCCTGGTTCATTTCAACGATTTGAGTCAAAAAATCGTGACATCATTTAGGGTCACATGCAATATTATATAATGCATTTAATTCATCAAGCCATTCTTCAGCTTGTTTTTGTTTAGCTAAAGAACTTTTCTGGGCAGTTGCATTATAGTGCGGTTTCTCAGTTTCTATTGCAGAAGAGAAACTAATTTCATCTAATATAGCTGAATGTGATGTGGATGATATGAAGCTAATTCTATCTGATGTAACTGATGGTGGTATAGATGATGGTGAACTGGTTTTATTTAATCTAGCTGATTGCGATGTAGACAAAAAAGATACATATTGAAGAGGTTGAACTGAAGTTTGCAAATAATCATTTATTTGATTTGTTATGATACTTTTATCTAAGTTTTTTACAGCATTCTATTCTTCTTGAGCTTTTGCAAAGATATCTTGTTTTTTAGGAGACAGGTTTCTTATAGAAATGGCTATGCAATAAGCATACACATTGCAAAAATTTTCATACAAGGTACAAGGATTTTTGAATATGTATTTTTTATCAAATTGTAGAGTACTTAAAAATGTTTGCATTTTTTTTTTGACCTTAATGAGTTCTTCTGATATTTATATGTAATTTGGTTATTGTTAACTCTTTCAGATAGATAGAAGAGTTTGGCCACATACCATTAGGGCCGTTGGCGTTAAAAGCAAAACTAGCTAACAAAATTAGCTAGTAAAATTTGCAAAAATTTGCAATTACAAACGAAGTTACGTATAATTTTAAAATCATATTTTTGGCAAGTTTTTCTATCATTTAGTGAGTTCTTTTATTATTTTGGTGAGTTCTTTTATCATTTCGGTACATTTTCTAGTCATCAAAATATACATGATTACTCATATATATAAAGAAAAGGTAACAATCACATGTTTTTGCAAAGGTAGTATCTTAGCAAGAACAATGTTGCTAAGTACGTATATATACAGCTATTCTGCAAAAAAAATAGAACTATTTTAGATACTACTAAAATCTGTGGCTCTGCATACTGTACAGCACTGCATACAGTATCCTCTTTGACAAAGTACCTTCTTTAAATAGTATTAAAGTATTATTCAATTGGAGGTATGTACGTACGTACAGTGCAGGAAGTCTTAAAATCTCAATTACTTTAAATAGAGTAAAGGTCAACTAACTCATAGAAAGTGATCTAAATTTCATTCTTATGCATAGAATAACTACTCTTAAGTACAGATTATTATTCTTTGGCATATTATCTTTATGCAAAGAGATTCTAAACTATTTAGTTAGATCGATAATTTATTTTTAATATGTCACTAGTTTATGCATTATTTCTATATAGAGAGATTGAGGTCTTTAAATTTCTTGCACCGTACATTGTTATGAACCAAGGGAGAGGCTTTAATACTTTAGTGTCGCTTTAGCTACTGGGTTGTAAGTATAAAGCATTAAGTATCAACAAGAAGAATATAATTTTAATATGTACATGCAAAACAAAGAATCTGTTTAAATATACAAGAGCGATATATTCCAATGTGCAATAGCAAGAAAATATATCCCAAGGGTAACCAGTTACAAGAATGAATCTCTCTTATTTAGTGTTCTATAACTCTATATATATACTATCTATTAGACTCAAATTAGCTATCGCTATTATGCAAACTATAGTAATGAATATAAAAATTTAACTATTACATAATTACAAGATAAGCTATTATGATATTATACGAGAAGTATATATACACACTAGCATTTTCGGTATGCAGCATTGTACTTCAAATTCCTGAGCATAATCACACAATTGGATGTTTGTATGTATACATATATGTGTGCTACTTATCGTTTCCAAATTCAATCATACACTTTGCAAACTTTTCTTGATCTCTGAATTTATAGAGTATGCTTAAGAATACATATTGTTACAAGAAACTCAGCTAAATATTTACAATCAGCATTATTATCTGATTTAAATAATCATTTTTAAAGAGCAAATAAGGATAGCTAACATATTACAATAGTAGGATTTTGATCATTACAATAGTAGGTATTTATTTTTATTTTATGTATTACTTGCTGAGAGAATTATTTAAAAGGTGACTTTTTCAATTCTGATTCTGTTAGATTTATCATCCAAGTATTTATCGTTGTTTGCAAAATAATGTGTCTTTGATCAAATTTTGCAGATCGCAGCTTATACATTTGATTGTTGCAATTGTACGAAGCTGTTTTTGATGTTTTTGGATATATAAGTGTTATCTTGAGGATATGGGCATAGTAAGTTATAAATTATAAAAATATTTTAAGAAAATCATACTACAATAGCACAATTGAATGATAAAGTGTGAATTGCAAAATTTGATCAAAGATGCAACATTTTGCAAATAGCAATAATGAAATACCTGATAAAAAATCAGCCAAATGATTTTTCAGTGAGTCATTTAAGTTTGTGAACATCTCAGGTTGAATACAGAAATATGAACTTCAAACGTCCTCATTCACAAACAATTAGAAAAAAAATTTTAAAGAACTTATCAGTTAGAAATTTTGCTAAATATTTAGGTGTTAGCAAATTTTTTATAGGTCGGCTTTCAACACAGATATATTGAAAACTTCTGGAACAAATTTTTTATCAAAAACTTAGATTGTTGGAATCTTGAGTCATATTTTTAAACCAGTTGACAAATCTTAACCATATCTAACTTTTTTTAATATTCAAATTTTTAAAGTAATAAAAACCTATGTTATGGTAAGGTTGTGACTGAAATTAGAGCTTATCTTATACTAAAATTTATGATGAATTTTTTTTGTTAGTGCATAGTAGGTGGTTTCATAGAGAGTCAATTATTAGAAAAGATCTGTTTGGTGTATCTGCAACAATCTTTCATGGTTTTACTAGGGTGCTGTTCATTAAATGCCAGACACAGAACTATTAAAACATAGTGCTAGGTACAGGTCTAGGCAGAATCTTAATAAGTATCTACTCGTATATCTTTGTTATAAAAGTCTATTTTATATCCGGAACCACTTTATAGTTTTTTAATATCTATTGATTAGTAAGAACAACCTTTTTTATAAATTCTGCACAAACAAAGCATACCAAGCATGGTAAGCTAGTATTCAAATTAAAGAATTATCTGTAAAAAATGTATTATAAGCAGGAGTTTTAAAAACAGCTATAATAATAAGTTATTTTATCTGTCTGCCTGTATATTTAGATATAGCAAAACTTCAGAGTCTCAGATTTGAGATGATTCAACATGTATATTAAATATAGCAATAGTTAATAATCTAAATTTTATTAGTTTATTATGATATTACGTTTTAAGAAAAACTTTTTCTAAAATATTTATTTTACTATAAAGCCAATTTGAATTAGAATATATAATGTGTATGTCTTTTTTTGTCTATTATATATGTATGTATATTTTACATACAAATAAATATTTTTGCGATTTTTTTTGACATTGTATATACATTGCTAATTTAAATCTTAATTTGATACAACTTAATTTTGGATTAATATTTATTCTAATTTTATACATATTTAATATATATATATATATATAATATAAAATTTAATTGGCTATTAGGTGAGAGGGGTGGGGTGGGTTTAACCAATTTATTAGTAAACTCTAATCAGCTGATTTCTGGAAGCCCCTTAGAATAGTGTAGTAGTTTAGAATTGTGTAGTAGTATGTAGTAATGAATAGTTGTATTACCTAGGACTGGTAGATTGTTTTTTCTTTTCTTAGTTTGGTGGTGACTATGAGATTGAACTTCCCTAATCACCCAAATCACAATACAAACCAAATAACTATTGTACAAAATGGAGAATAGCCAATTCAAAGAAACATTAGTTCAAATATTTAAGAATATCCTCAGAGAAGTTAAAGAAGAGAAAGTAAAAGCTATTTACTATTACGCTAGCAATAAAAAAGAATATTACGCACAAGTTTCTGAAGAAAAGCCCGAACAATTAATCTAAGAACAACCAAAAAGAGTAGACAATGTGATCTTGGAAGATCAATGTGAAAGATGGATGGAGAAAGTGAACCAATTCTAAACAACAACTAAAACCTCATATGTCAGTACATTCACTCCCCAAACTATTGATCCAATGCCCGAAACTGCTGTAAGACCATACTAATGAGTTCAAGAAATCTATGTAGCCATGATAATTGAAGAGTCTGAGGAAAAGAAATTTAATACTTCAGGCGAAAAGAAAATAATTAAACTTTATCAAAAATCATCCAATTCAGATCGTAATAGTGGAAAGGCAGATATAGAACATGCCAATGAAACAATTAGTCTTAATAACTATGAGGAATTCAGTAGTCCCCAGAAATCTGCTGTTGTAGATTGTGTTGACAAAAGAACCAACCTGGAACCTTGTTTGCCAAATGGGTTTGAAGTTGAAAAAAAGAAGCTCAAACCATTTGAATGGTACCCAAACAAAGCTGAAAATGACAGTTTGAAAGTATGTGTTTTTGGACTTTGCTATCAAAAAGGAATTGGCATTGAAAAGAATGAAAATAAAGCATTCAAATGATATTTGAAATCTACTAAAGAAGGCAATTCAGAAGGACAAAGTAATCTTGGATGGCGCTACCATTGTGATATACAAACCAGTAAGGATACAGCCCAAAAGATTGTTGTTAAGGTAATAGAAGCCCTACTGCAACTGAAGAGTATGTTGCCAGTTAAACTTGAGGAATATGAAAAATTAAGTAGACAAAGGCAGCAAAAATTAAAGTATAATGGTACTACAAAGCAATATAGAAAAGTATTCTACATTTATGCACACCTAATGATCAGAGATCATCTCACCCCAACGAAGCTAAACTTTTATAATGCTATCTATTTATTCTGATTTTATGGCAATAATTTGGTCACAGATCTTCCCTGGGAACTACTACTGCTGTGAAAGTGGATCATCAAAGAATCTCAACAAGAAATCATTTGCTGAGAATTTATAAAGGGTTTAGCATTGATCCTGAAACAGAAGAAAAATTGTTAGTGCCGAATATGCAAAGAATTTTTTTACTCAGAATTTCTAAAACCATAATATTTAGAGTTCTAAGTTAAAAAAAAAATTTTTTTAAAAAAAGAAAAAAAAAATTTTTTTAAGTAAAAACTTACCATGAATGCTTTCAAAAATTCTCAAAGCCAATGTTAAGCTAAATTCGAACCAGGTTGACAGTGTCCTGATACAGTATTAATACAAGTTCAAAGCAAAGCAGCATAAAAATAAGAATCTGTAGAGAAATAGATATGACGAAAGTGAAGGATGGTCACGACAGTGGTGTGCAAGAATAGGACACATTACATCAGAAAGTGAAAATGGACAGCAAGAAGTAAGGATGCATCCATATCGATGGCAGTTGAGCTATAAGAAGAAGCCCTAGATCGATATCAAAGCATAACTGATTATTGAAGAATTAGGGAACGGAAATAAGGAAGGAAACGTCCGCATTGCCTGCTAGATAAGACTCAAGAGAAGCGCCAGAGAAATATCAAAGTGTATCTACAAGTTAATCAAAACAGCATCAGAATTGAAAAGAATAAAACTGAAGCATGCATAAAAAACAACTTACCCAAAAAACTTTGATCCAGAATAGGAATCTGACGAAAATCCAGTTAGGTTTAGATAGTGGATGGCCTAGCACCTAGACAATTGCAAAGATTTTTAGTTAGATTATTTCTACTTTTATTTTTATCTTTATTTTTATTTTTATTTTTATTCTCTCTTCATTATTAGTTTTTTTTTTGGTTTTTCGTTTGTGCTGATTTTTCTCATAGAACTTGAAATTAAGCTAGAGAGACTGTAAACGGGTAGATTGTTGCTTGTAATAGATTTTTTCATATTTGATAAGGCAGATGCATATTAGATTGAGCAAACTAGGAAGATTTGGCTCATTTTTATGCTAAGGTGGCTCAGGTCGAATTTAGCCAAAATTAGTTAGTATGGAGGAAGTTAAATTTCATGAATTTCGTGAATTTCGTAAATTTTGTGAATTTCGTGAATTTCGCGAATTTTGTGGATTTAGTAGCTTTAGCACTTTTTGAAACTTCCATAGAATGATGGCTTTATCTAGATAATTTATATTGTATAGAGTAACGATGTAAAACTATAAAAGAAGTGCTTATTCACCTTGCAAATAAAATAGCTTTGGAGAGTTGAAAAGCTCTAAGTTAAAGAAATCAGAGTATTTAACTTGTGTTTCACTCTTGCAGTATAAAACCCGGTTGAGTTCGAAGTTCCAAGTTAAAGAAATTAGAGTATTTAACTTGAGAGTAGTAAGTTCTTTAAGTAGAAGCGTTTGATCTACTAATTCGACCCCCCGATAAGTGAAATCCGTAATTACGAAAGAAACTCGTGACCAAATCCCGTGATTCTGCATAAGAAGATCCGTGACATAATCAAGAGCTCTAATCCGACGCTATCGCTAAGGACCCAATTAACCCTGGTTACTCAGACCAAGTCTTTCCACGCCTCGATTGAAGCTTTACCACTACTAAGGGTTTGGTTGTATTAGTTGTAGTGTTCTGGTTAGAGTAGTGTGGTAGTTTAGAATTGTGTGGTAGTGTGTAGTTGTATTACCTAGGACCGGTAGATCGTTTTTCCCTTTCTCAACGTACGTACGTACGTACGTAGGTCATTTTTTGCTTGTTTGATCAACAACAATGGGCTATAAATGATTATCTCTTCTAATTAGCAGTTTCAACTTATCATTGGACCTAAAAGTTTACAAATTTGCTGGACACCATGCACAAATTATTTTCTTAAATTACATACTATTATTAGTTTTACGATAAATATGTAAATTCCGGGCCTATTCTAGGAATGTCTTTCAATGTCTTTTCTAGTTTCATACTGATAGAAATCTTTAACATAAAGATAATTAGTATTTCAATTTTTGACCGATTTTTATCAATTGGATTTGTATTATTTCAGGAAGGTATGAAGGTTTTATTAATATGCACTAATTTTTAAATTTTAAAATGGATAACGGATTAGTACATAGCCAATACATTTACAAGTTATTCTTATATTTTGTAAGTTACCGATAGGGTTAAATTCAATATAGTTTTATAATGCCTTATGATCTAATTGATTTAAAAGTTAATGAGCTTGAAATCATCTGAACAAGTAAAATGCTTTTTCAAGAAAGCCTTAGAAATTAAAGACTTTGCTATATAGATTAATAAAAAAAAAAAAAACCGAAATTTTCGAATGACATTTAATGCAAAACGAAAAATCATTTTTGTATAGCCTTAATAATTTAAGCACTATTGAATTTTTTATACCTTTGAACGAAGTTATTCTGATCGAATTCGATAAAAATTTTTTATTGGCTGATTCCGACCATTTATCATGTGATTTTTCAAATCCGATAACTTCCCAAAACCGATACAGAACCCGTCCACCATGCATACCGGTTTTGTGAGGGCAAACAGTATAATTATACCAAAATTTTATAAAGATTTTTTTTTATTAGAGCATAGAAAGTGATTTCATATTCAAAATTTCGCGTTGTCGATGATTTTTTTTGTTGAAAAAAGTTGACGCATCAAGTGATGGCATCGATCGTTGAAAAAAAATCTGATTGGTGCACCTGCATATCTTAAATCAACTCAATAACAATATGAGTACTGCTAAGAGAAAACCTGTAAATATTATCTAGTAAGATTTAAAGATCTTCTCTTGGGGCACTCATATGAATATTATACGCAACGTATAATACATAGCTGATCAGATTTTTAATGAACAGGTTTTTCCTTGATGGCACTTATATATTAAACTTGTCCCGTGATTCTTTCATAATTTAGTCGAAGATTTATTCAAAATTATTGTTCGTACTCGCTAATTAATTCTTAGTTTGTATCTCAAAATAACGCCTAGGGGGTTATTTCATGATGGCTAGTAATATAAAAAGCCAATTTAAAAACTAATAATAGTATGAAGGAGAATTCCTATTCGTACATTATGTGTATATTTTTATTCTCAAAAATTTATTAATAAAACAGCTTACTTGTTCTAAAAAAAAAAGAAAAAAAATTCCTTGCACAATTTTGGTATAAACTACGACTTTCCCTAAGCTTTAAAATTAACCTTACCTAATATCAAAGGTAATAACATTTATTAGTAAAAATTGTATATGTATTACATGAATGTGCAAATAATTAATCAATACTGTGCACATATACTAACCTTTAATAAGAAATTTTCAATTTCAAAAATCAAAAATAAATTTTCGAGATAAATTAACATAATAAGACCATTACACAATAATTCAATTTGACATCCATACTATTAACTTATTTGCCAAAGATCTCCAGAGATCACGAAGATGCAAAATAAAAAATGGTAATCTTTTTATTAACTCGAGTTACTCAATGGATTTGAAAAGCGCGATAATATAAATTTCTAAGAAAAATTTATTAAAAGGTACAGTACGTAGAAATTTTTCAAAAATTAACAATAATTATAATGGCATCAAAATTTAAAACACTTAATAAAATTGCACTTCTTATTACATTATCGATTCTTTACTTATTATTGCCTTCAGAAGCTTATTTCGTTCCACGATCAGAAGTAAAAGATGGATGCGCGAAATTAGCCAAAAACATTGCATCACCTAGTTATGAAGATGTTAAAGCGTGTTATGAAGGAATCAAGTATGATGATGAACGAGCAAAACAAGTAAATATCATTAGTATAATTTTCAATTGAGAAATGTATGGACGTGTATATATTAATATGAATTATTTTCATAAAAGATGATTGATGTAGTAGACGGAATTATGTCGAATTTTTATGTTTTGTTCGACCAAGCTAAAGAAAAACCAGAAAATGGTTTTAGTTTTGAACCTATAGACTTGAAAAAAGAACTAGATTTATTACGTCACAGGCATTATGAGTCTGATTTTGAATTCATAGTATGTATATTGGTCTTCGGTTGTACAATAAAATGTTCTTCATTCCACTTTTGATATCCGTAAAATACTAAACCGTGGTCTTTTAAATAATTAGACGACAATAAGAAACTTAATTTCACAATTAAAAGATGCTCATACACATTTGGATATTAACTGTTATAGCAAATTTTCATTTTCTCAATCTTTAAGCCTATATTCAATCATAGATAATAATCAGCAGGTAAATGTAACAACTCTATGCGAGTAATGTTAATTATTTCAAAAACTCATTGATAATTACTTTATTTAACGTCTTTATTTAACGTAATAACAGAAAATCAAGGTACATATTCTTTTTATGTTAACACGATGATTAGTATACAAGCATATTATTTTTTTAACTAGTCTTATAACAATTAGATCTTGGAGGACGATTTAGAACCATCAAATAAGGGTTGCGAAGTAATAGAAATAAATGGTCAGGATGCGCTAAAAGTAATCATAGAATTTGCTAATAAGACAGTCGTTGGTTCAAGAGATCTGGGTGTCCGATTTAATTTAGCATTGGCTTCGCTCACTAAACTCTTTGATGACTGGTCTAATGCTGCGCAATCTAATCAATTTGCACATAGATCTGATTTACCAGAAACCCCTAATATTACTTATAAGTTATCTTGTTTTGGAAAACAACGTTCTATGGTCAGAAAATGGAGTGTAGGTTCAAAGGCTATCAATGATTTTAAGGATACAAAAAGTTATTTTAAGCAAAATTGTTTACCTCAAGAAGGTAACCCAAGAGTACGTTCAGGAGGATCATTTGATCTTCGCTTGATTGGTGACATTGGTGTTGCTAGAATTGGTACTTTGTTTCTTCAAGATTTTCAACTAATTAATATAAAAGAAAGTCTTCAATCCTTATCCAACAAGGCTAAAAAGGTATAAAAAAAATTTAGCAAAATAATAATATATAATTTTTGTCACATAAATTAATTTTTACTTTTAATAGCTTGTTATAGATTTATCAAATAATTCAGGTGGTTTTGTTGGTTCGGCCCAGGTAATATGTGCACTCTTACTTAAATCAAATGACTTTTTTCCTGGAGACATAAAGATTACAAATATTACTAAGCCAACATTAAAACCTGGAGGCCTCCTCGATATAAGCGATTCTCTTTCATACCCCTCTGGAAAAAAATTTTCTAGTATAAAAGATTTCATAGGCAACAACTTTATCGAAAGAGGCGGTACAACTTCAAGATATTCTAACAAATTTACCTTTCAACTTGCTAAAGAATTAGCAGATATAATTAAAAATAAGCCGAAACTTCGGTGGACAAAAAACAATACTATAATTTTAACTAATGGATTTTGTGGATCTGCTTGTGCACTAGTATCTCAATGTTTAGCCGAGATAGGACAATTTCCAACTGTCGCTGTTGGTGGTCTCTATAATTCTTCTTTATCATTTTCCTCTTTTGTCGGTGGGGAAGTCTCTTCTTATGATAACTCTACTATTAAAATCAATGGTATCCCTGACTTTCCGTTAGCAGGCCAGCTTCAATTTACTGCAGCTGAGGCATATAGTACTACTCTCAAAAAAAATAAAGTTTTAGACTTCTTATATAGAAATGCTACATATAGACTTCATTACAATGATCAAACTGCTAGGGATCCTAGAAAATTGTGGAATGAGGCTGCTAAATTTTTACATTAATTAAGTACACACAATTTTTGCTTATCATAGAGTAGCAAATATACAATAAAATCAATCTATCAAAGAGTAGCAAATAGGTAATAAATAAATCATAAAGTAAAAATTGGTTTTTTTTTATATTTTAGAAAATATTAATGTATTCCTTTCGCAAGTTTGCTTAATTAATTTAGTGAGATGTGTAGGTATACTTTAGTGAGATGTGTAGGTGTACTATAATAGATTTTATTTTCGAATAAAACATAATGTGTAATTGCAAAATCAATACACTTAAAAAATTATTATTATTTTTTTTTTTACACATTATATCTTAATATCAGACTTTCTTAAATAAATTGTAATAGTTTATATTTGATACAGTGTTAGAAAAACCAAAAACAAATCGATTTAATTTACTATATAGCTAATTATTAACGCTTTATCTTTGTATAATGATACAAGTTATATGTACATATGTTTATGTAGGTTTGGAGATTTAAGCATGTAGATTTATTTTGAAAAAGCAAATCATCTAGATGATATCAAACTATAGAAAAAAACTTCATTATGGGCGCATCACAAGTTTTCGAAGTTTTTATTAGCATTACAATAATTATCAAAAGTTCATGGCGAAAAAATAAGAACATTTTTAAATTTAAATTGCGTCTTGTAATCCTGCTAAAATGTATTTTAAATTTACATTCATATTTGATTCTTATTCGGCAACGAGAATGAGCGAAGAGATGCTGAGAAGCTACATGAATTCAGATTTATGAAATCTAAACCAGTCAAACATCTGTGTACACTTACATCTGTGTACACTTATATATGTAGTGTTAATACTTAATTTATTATAAAAATCTGTCGGATTAGGAACCGTTGAAGACTATATGTTGTTATCTAATTAAAATTGGAGCTAAAAGTTGGAGCTGAAAGGGATGCGTTCATTTGTTTCACCAATCGGCTGAGTTTGGTGAATTATATTTGCATGTATTAAGTTTTATCGAAATGGATCCCTTACACCGTCTTGCAGGCAAATTTGCATAGAAATTTCATTATTAATCTGTGATTAAGACGGATCTCTACGTTAGAGACTCCCATCAATATGATAGATATCAGCATTTTATAGCCATACAAAAATAAACTGTTAGAATTTATAAATTAAATTTGGAGAATCTATTGGGTTTGATTCAAAATCCCAACAAGGTCGTATAATCTCGAAAGTTAGTCCGCATTATCTGTAGTTCTGGTTAATTTTTGTCGGAATTTACCCAGACCCTGACTGCAAAAAAAAATATATACCGGATATATGCAGTGTTAACATGTCCATTGGTTTTATTGCGCTTTTCAAATTGATGTGTCAGCTGATTTTCATACATCACACTGGGAATCAGAAATCTAGAAAAAATGCCAATATGTGATTGGCTAAAAATTATTTTTAACCAATCACTGATTTGCATTTATTCTAGATTTCTGATTTCCGGTGTGATGCATGAAAATCAAAAAATGGACACAGTAATTTGAAAAGCGCGATAATTTGACATTGGACATTCAAGATCCAATTACAAATATTGCTAATGTCAAAATCACGATTAGTATTTTCTGGCCAGCTCAATTATACCAGACCTATTACCCTGCTTGAACATACTCGCAAAATATTTACAAAGATCATTACTCATCGCTTAAACCAAATTATGAGTAGCTACCCAATACTCAACCCACAAAACTTTGTTGCACTTCCATTCACATCAACAACACAACCTATTCATATACTTACAAACATCCTGCAGGAAGTTCAAACTCAGAATAAAGAGATATGGCTTCTTTCTCAGGATATGAGTAAAGCATATGATTCTGTACATATACCGCTGCTGCAGCAAGCACTTAACCACATTCATATACCTAAATCAATACAGCAACTTATTGTCAATACATTCTCAGACTGCCAAAACTCAGTCATTACAAACCTTGGCTCGACACCATACTATGATGTACATGATGGAATCGATCAAGGAGAAACAATTACACCTCTACTCTGGCATATATATTACAATTCTCTAATTACTTACATTTCAACTAAATTCACAGGATATACTATATCTGCATAACTACCTGCTAACAACTCAGTTACTTATAATACTTCTGTACTAGCCTATATGGACGATACTCTATGGCTTACCCCCAGTAAACAGCACCTACAAAATATTGTTGATGCAGCAAATTCATTTTACAATATGTCACACATTACTGTAAATCTAGCAAAATCAGTCGTATCCACAAATAGTACCACTGACCTAATACCAACCATTTGTTTTGCAAATTCTATTATCTTTGCTATCTTCAAAAAAGATTCATTTCGCTATCTTGGCTGCTGGTTTGTTACTACTAACAGTCATAAAATCATTCACAAACAAATAATAGAAGAGGCTACTAGCCTGATAAAAACAATTAAAAGAAAAAAGATAACTGACAAACAAGCTATATACATTATTAATACAGTACTTATTCCACGATTTTCCTATAGAACACTTAATATAGTCATACATCAGAATATATGCTCAAAAGTTACAAACCAATATACACAAGTTGTCAAGCATAAAGCAGGCCTTACAACTTGCATCCCTAATGCAACAATATTTCATCATCAAATATATAGACTCTGACAACTTAATGATGTTCAAGTTCAAAACCATATATCTGCACTGCATACTCAAATCAATAATCCACTCACCAGATTATCTATTAAAATATACTTGCAGCATCTGCAAAATGCCTCTATGGCACCAACCAGTATACTACAATTTTTGCAATTTATTTTGCCTACCAAATATGATAGTATATTTATAGCACAAATGATCCATACAGCACACCAACTCAATATAGTAATTTTGAACCTATCTAATCCTTGGCCTATACCTACCAAGCATCCTAGCATAACAATTAATCAACTAATTCAGTACTGCACAAATCCTGGCCATATCAAAACCTTCACAAATCACACAAACATCTATGCAATTGAACAACTCACTAATCATACAAATACAGAACTACTTACCTGGCACCAGTTAGTCTACAAAACTCAAAAAATCATATCAGGACAGTTACCAAAGTGGTTTTTGAAGCTTCATAATACATTATTAATACTACTACACCACATATTTCAACTGTGAGTCCTAATCCATTTACCACAAATAAGATTATACCAACGCAAACAAGCTGGATACTTGGAAAATTTCAAAATATACTGATAATAGGGAAAGTTTTCAAAACCAAATTACCAAAAAACAACATACAGATCACACATTGGCTACCCTCAGCCTTAGATACTAACATATCACTACTTACTCATTGTACTTATTGTATACTAACAATAGCTATAAATACACATGGACAATGTACCATTATTATTTCTATACAACACTGCATAACAATTCAAGCTACACACTCTAAATACTTACGTACTAACATCTCTAATCTAATTTCTAACCACCCTCTTTTCAATAACATGAATACAAAAACAAACCATCACAACACCAGGCCTACTACTCTACAAAGGTCTGCACATATCACTGTTACCCCCAATCAAATATTCACACAGGGACCTATCCAAGCCCGTCTAGATCACCTCGCACAAATCAATTCACAAGCCTCAAAACTTTGCTTTTATATATATGCTATATACACCAATATAAATTCTCCATGCTCATCTGCATCATTTGCCTGGATACTTACTCCAACTAACATATCATTTGCTGCAAGCATCACCTTTTGGCCATCTAAAACCAGAGTATATCTTGTCGTATAATTTCTATACTAGCTATAGCACCACCAGATTGTTACATCACAATTCTAACTTCACACTCTCCAACAATTAATATAATAAACTCAGTTCTACAAACTACATCCAACCTTAATCTAAGAATACAAAAACAAAACTTTTGGCCACTCAAACAACTCATATACACCATTATTGCACGAAAAAATATTACAATTAAATTTACTTTGATTGAAGCTAAGTCAAAACCTCCATTATTTCAACGCACAATACAGAACGCTACATCAACACAACCCAATAAAATTGAACTTATTCTGCATGCACTTGACCACAATAACTTCTTTATAAGCTGGAATAGCACAATTGTTGAACATAAAACCTGCAGATTCATCAGACATCTACAAAATGCAAACAACATAGCCAAATGGCACTCCCTCAACAAAGCTCAAACTTGGAACCAGATATGACAAAATACAGATTAGAAACTACTACACAACTTCATAAACTATGATAATAAGCCAAATACTCGGTTTACACACCCTAAACTATCAAAAATCAAAAACTTCAAAATTAAGTTTCTTCTTAATGAACTATCTACACTCCTAAACTTACACTTCCGGCATCCCAAAACCTATATTAATCCAACATGCAAGAGGTGCAATGCTGATATCGAAAATAATACCTATTGGCCTATATGTGATAAAAACCAGACTACTATATATCAGTTAATTCATGAAACTATCACTAAATTCTTAAGTAAACAAAAGATACACCAACAAGCAGCCTCCATAATTTTACAGAGGTTCTTTACAGCTCCCAACAATACTTTCTCTATAACTGCAATACAAGGTTTCGCTCCATCTAATATTCAGGAGATTACTACCTTATCTAAGACCCAATATATACAATTATTGCACAAGATTTCTAAAAACATATACAAAACAATCTGGCAAGCATGATGTATTGCAATACATCAGCAGCAAACAACAACTAACCCACTTACTATACCACCCCCAGAACACCCACCCACACTACAATATAGTATAGCAAAATTCAATAGATGGGCAACTATTTTCCCTACCACTAACATATCTACATCTTACATTGCTACTATAAATCTAGATGAGGTCTGTTAGCCTACTCTAGTAGAGTTTTAGGCTGAGGATAAAGTAGTCCTAGCTGTAGGTCCCTGTAGTAATTCATTCTACAAATGTAGAAAACATAAATTATTCAATAAAGACCGAGGCCAGGCCTTACTCTTAAAAAAAAAAAAAAAAAAAAATCACAATTAGTACTATAATTTAATACCATGTAACAAAATACGTAATAATAATATAGTACAAATGCCATGCTCACGTTTTATTTAGTTCTTTAAAACAATTATTAAATATTAATATTTATTTCATTATTGCATATTATATACCTTAAAAGATAAAACGCCAAGCTAGTAGATAAAGAAGATTTAGCATAAGAACAAATGTAATGATTTTTATATGTACCTTGGTGAATACATCATTTAGAAGTACTTGAGTATTGTTCTTCTGTCAAAAACTGTACTTACTTTCACAATGTTTTATTATAATGACAACTATTAGTTTGAATTACTGTATATTACAATTTGGCTTTTTTTTGGATAACCTTACAAGACAATGCTTTCTAATCTATTTTTAGCCTATCATCGAATCTTTACAAACTAACCTGGTTTTAAATTTAATATACATCTATTTTTTTTAGCTTTATATTGACAATAACGATATAAAAAGTCTTTAATAGAACAAACTTGGGTTTCATGATTGATTGAATATTCAATTTTTAAATAGCTCCAATGTTAACCAACTTAAAGGTATTAGAAGCTTTATATTTAAAGCTGGGTTTGCTATGTTTATTTGATGGGGTTTTATAAAATGGCCAGGCAACAATTGTATTTCGAATAATCCATTATATATATCTTTATATATGTTTTCATGTTTTCGATTGTTTATATCAATAATATTTTTGTTAAAGGGTTAACAGTCACCCTGTTAATACTGTAATAGTAAAAGGCAATGTCATGTACGTACGTACGTATAACGAAATATTTATAACGGAATTTAAATTTATTAAGTTTATTCCATTATATAGATATTACGAACTTTTAGACTATCCTAGACTGTATCGTAAGCGGTCTTTGTACTGTACTACTAGCATATATACATGTTTAGAACAAGATAATTAAATTTATAAAATTTTAAACATCAATGAAAAATGCAAAGAATTTTTAATAGTATTTGATAAAAATTGACTTAGATAGTATATTGAAATTCAAAACAATATATCAATAAATAAATTTATACCCTTAAAGCAATTAGTCTAAATGCCAAGATAAAATGAGTAATGAAATTTTGATTATAAGTAAAGTAAATTTAATGGCACTTACCAATAGGAACGTCAACAGAGGGAATAGAATGAGTTGGTAAAGCTGCTAATATAACGCAATTAGCTTAAGTCAAATAAGCAAAATAGTGTAAATTATAAAATTACCTTTAATTGCATTTGATATTCTTTGTGTGTCGATAATTTTACAAGTAAACATTAAGTCTGAATGTTTTGGTGAGGCAATTGGCAATTCTTTGACTGCTTTGTCTGCTTCCAAGAATTGCTTTTTAATTTCAATATAATCTGAATCATCTGGATCATTTACATCATCTGATCTTTTCATGACGTCATTCCACTCTTTAAGTTTATAATAAACATCGGCCGTTTTTTTGGATTAGAATTCATGTCATAGGAGGAAATTCATCTAATTGGCTAATTTTATGGATCTACCTGTAATCACCCGTGATAATTAACCAATCAAATTTCATAATTTTAATGAATTTGTCGTTTTAATACTATATATTAGAAAACAAAAGAAACTTCGTATAAAGACGCTCAAAATTAATAAATATGCAAAAGAATTAATTTATATCAAATATATAGAAGATAGATCGATACACGTAAAGTGAAGTAAAGGTGGCATTCATTATTAATAAACCCAAACTCATAATACAATCTACATTCTATAAACCAAAATTTATTACGGTTAACAAACTAAAACACAACACAAAACCCAACATGTTCAAGTATTAAACCCAGAACTTCTTTTACAATAAACCTATTCTTGTTCAAGTTCAATAGTTAGTAATAAAAGTTTTTTCAAATCTAACGTAATAAGGCAGTCTTGAACAAAAAACGTTCCTACTTATCTTTATTTTCAATATAATTTGAGATTGTCCAATAAATGGTTGGTATATTTTGTCTTCTAAGCAAAGTCTGTGGGGAGTCTGATCTTTTTCTGATTCTTTTGCATAGTGAATATTGATACTATTCTAAAGCTATGAATGGTTCTTGCGACGATTTTTTGTTAGCAAAACATTGTGTTACAAAAAAGTACTTTTAACTCCCTAGTGCACCAATCTTATTTTTATAAAACACAGAATTTCTATTGTGGTAATTTCCGTGTTGATTAGCTAATTTTATTTGGGATGTTCTATAGAATAGGTTGGTGATATAAGAAATAAGCTTTGCTAATAATTAGTAATCATTAATTTTTTAATATCGGAGTTGCAGAGTTGGCGGAGTTTGCCCACCTATTCTATAGAACATCCTTTATTTGGTCTGTTTATAGTGAAAAACTATCTAAAAAAGTATATTTAATGTATCACAAAATTGAAATCATTGTTATATGGTTGTCTTTCTTGCTCTTGCTTTTGTTCATGCTCCTGCTATTGCTTCTGCTCTTGCTACAGCAGAGCCCAGTGCTTGTTCAATATATTGTATCGATAAAAGAATACAATTATCTTAGAAAATTGTACTGTTCTCCATGTATATATTATATTAAAATTCATTTTCTTTTTGTTTTACTCTTTTTTCCTTTCAAATTTTTTATCAGACTGATGATTCGATAATCTATAACAAAAGAACCCTTCTTTTTAATGCTCTTGGTGACTCACTGGTGTTCTGCCTTTCATAGTTGATAAAAAAATTAATACCTTGACCTTTAGTGTTACAAGCTCTTTTCTTTAACTATATAATTCTTTATATGCACCTGTCACAATGATCTGTGCCTATTCTTTTTAATTCATAATTTATTATTTGTAATAATAAAAAAATAATACCTTGACAATTTGTGTTACGAGCTTTTTTTTGTGATTGTATAATTCTTTATATACACCTTTCACAATGATCTGCACCTATTTTTTGTAATTTGTAATAATTAATTTGTAATTATAATTTGTAATTATCCATATCATGATCTTAATACGAGTGCAACCCTTCTATAACAAGATACATATTAAAAAAAAAGTCCTTATATAAAATTCATTCTATTGTAAAAATCAACTTAAAAAAAAACTTAATTAAATAAATTACTAAATTCTTTATTTTTTTATTAAAAAAAAACCAACTAAATAACCTTTATTAACATATTCACTGCAAGAATTTTCAAATTCAAAATATTCAAATATTCAAATCAAGATATAATAAAATTACGGCTGTCCTGTCTGCACCAAAGTACTTGCTTGGTCAGAACTAAGCCCTTATATAAGTGTATGGCTTATAATTTAATTAACAGGTTCTGATCAACTTTTAATGATAATAAAAATTATCTACTATTATGAGTATCCTGACCGTTGCAATGTATCTGATTGGTCAGAACTAATAAGTGCATGACTCATAACTTCAATACATAGGAAAATGGCGTTTATCAACATTATTGGTGACCGTGTAATATTATTATGTTAAAAAATTTCCCATACTGTATAGCACTGCATATAGTACTCCCCTGGAATAGTATTTCTCCATTTTTTGACAGGTGATTTGTAGCCAAATTTTATAATTAAAAGCATGATCATTTTATTTGGTTTGATACGTCTAATATTAAAGAAAATATTAACTGTAATGATTATTTGTATTATCCTCTCATCTCTCAATATTAGGGGTATTATTAGTGATACGGGTCGATGAAAAAATCGTGGGCCGGGGTCAATCCTAAAAAGGCTCGGGCCGGTCGACCGGGCCGACCTTTTTGCTAGTGTAATTTTTTTTTGATCAAAATCAGTCAACATATCTATAT
>CAJVPZ010000292.1:0-21153 GCA_910592135.1 Racocetra fulgida | reverse complement strand
AATTATTATTCTTTGAGCAAAGAATAAAAATCGCTTAAAATCGATATAAATCGTTTAAAATCAAAATAAATCAATATCATATAGTTTTTAATTAGTACATTACGTTATATAAACAATTATTATTCTTTAAGCAAAGAATAAAAATCACTTAAATCGATATAAATCGTTTAAAATAAAAATAAATCAATGTTACATAACTATCTTTAAACCATTGCTTCTTCTACATTCTTTGCTATCGCTTAAAATCAATATAAATCATTTAGAATCAATTTAAAAATTAAAATTGCATAACTGTCTTTTAAAACATTCTTATTACTTTTATTGTTTTCATTCCTTATTTCTTTAAATCTGAAGCTACATTTAATTCCTTTTTCATTATTTTTTCATTATTTCTCGTTATTTTTTGTTATTTATCGATAGTATTTTTTGCTATTTATTGTTCTTTTATTTTTATTCATTTTCTTATTATTCTTTTTCATTATTTTTTCGTTATTTCTTGTTATTTTTTGTTATTTATTGATAGTATCTTTGCTATTTATTGTTCTTTTATTTTTATTCATTCTCTTATTATTCTTTTTCATTATTTTTTCATTATTTCAATGATATTTTGTTATGTTGCTTTTGTCGAATTTTCCTTTGTTCTTGAAGTCTTTTGCTCCAATTTAGTTCTAACTTTGACTTTATTTCAGCAGCTTGTTTTTCCTTTTATCGAACTTGCATCTTCTTCTTTTTTTCCTTGATTTTCTTTTTAACTTCATACTGGTTTGCTGCAAAGATTTCGATGGATTCTTTAAATTGTTGTACTATTGCTTTCAAGGTCTTTCTATTGTGCTGCTTTTGTCGATTTTTCTTTTGTTCTTGAAGTCTCTTGTTTCAACTTAAATCTAATTTTAACTTTATCAACTCCATTTCAGCGGTTTGTTTTTCTTTAAACTCTATTATCCATCTTATTCCATTAGCTATTTCTAAGTCAACTAGAATGTTGTTCATTTCTTGACGTATAATATATTTAACTGGGTCCTCTTTTTTTTGTAGTGCTGCATGATAATCATAGTTGTTTCTTTTTCTAAGTGCAAGTTCTGTATACTTAATTTTACCTGAATTATATTTCTATAATTCTTCATCAAGTTCTGCTATTTGTACCTCAGCTTCTTCTTCTGTAATAAGTTTTTTCCCAGTGTATAATGCTAATATAAGATCCATTGGAATATCTTCATTTTCGTCAAGTGCCTCTACTTGTGCTTCAAGTTCTTTTGGTACAGTAATTATTCTTCCAGAACATTCGGTTACTTTTTGCTTCACGTGATTTGTTGTTTTTCCATTGTTGTTTTCCGTTATTGTTGTTGTTTGTTGAGGTTGTTTACCATTTTTGGGGAATGTCTAAAGCCGTGTCCAGTCACGTGTTTTTTGTTTTTAATTAATTTAGGGTAAAGGTTAGTTTGGAGTTAGGATCAGAGCATGTTTTATAGTAAAATTGTCTCCCCGACATTTTTTATTAATGTACCAAGATAGGTTTAGACTATCGTTTTTTGTATTTTTTGCGATTTTCACTTTTTTTCGCTGTTTTTTGTCTCTTCAGGCTGATCCGTATCGATCAAAATAAACAATTCTATTGGCTTTAGGTCACGTAATGGACACGGCTTTAGATGACCCTCTAATTTAGTAATTCTTTACCTAACATCTTAAAAATGGAAACCCCCACCCTACAACAATTACAGCCCCAGACTATAGACGCTTTAAATAATTTTCTTGTACTATAGAACCAAGACCCCCTTGCTGTAAACAATAGTTTAATCATAACTGAAAATTCTATTGTAGTATATGATGGAACTGATATCATTATGTCATTATAACATATACTAGAAACAGAACTGAACCTATTTACACAATATTTAAAAAATGTTGATGTGTTGAATAATTATTTTCCAGATATAGTATTTGACGATCTTACTTTTTCTAACGAACCTATAGAAGAAGAATTAGATGTACTTTCTTCACAACCCAATGCAAATATAATACAAATATAAGACACAGAAAATAAAGTTCTCGCTCAACTTATTAAGGATTTCACAGAAGTAAAAGAAGAAGTTTTTATTCAATACAACCCTCTAATTGAAGTAATCTTTAAAGAAAAACTTAGAGAAATTATTAACTGATTAAAGGAAGAGAGCTGTGGAAAATCACATGATTAACAGATTCAAATGTTAGAAACATCTTATTATTTAGAACAGCTAAAGAAAGAAGCTGATAGTAGTAAGGAAAAATTTGTGATAATCTCAAGAAAGTAAGACCCAGACATGCTGCCTGAGCATGGAAATGTGCTGAATGGATTTATCAACTTCTCCAAGTTTGTGGATTGATTACCTTATCTTTATTCTACTACAACAATTATCTTTAGTAATTTGGAAAAATTAAATGAAGAAAACTTTTTGATGTTGCTAAGAGAAGTTAGAATTCACAGAGTTTATTCTTAAAGAGGACGAGAATGCTATAGAATAAGTTGTAATATTGGTTTTATTATTAAGGTTATTATTAGTTATTATTAGTTATTATTATTATATTATTATATTATTATCTTGTATTCTATTTTTGTATTATAGTATAACCTTAGATATTATTAGTTAGTTGCGCATAGCATTAAAAACTGATAGAATAGTAACCATTTCTACTGTTCTTACCATTTTTACTATTCTTATCATTTTTATTGTTTCTACCATTTCTTATTATTTCTATTAGTTTTAGATAGTTTAGAAAAGATATATAAACACCGACTTTTCTACTTTCCTGCTAGTTAGTTCAAATCATCTTTAGATAGACTCAAGTAGATACAGAAACCCTCTTTGGTTATAAGATTCTTTTTTGTAATTAAAGTCTTATATACCGTAAATAAAATATATCTTTCTTTAACTATATACTTTTCACGAACTGCTCTCAGTGAAGTAACATTTCACTTCCACACTGCTATAATCTCACAACGAAGCTCTATAGCCGTGTGTTTTGTTATTTGTGCTGTATTAAGAAGACTACAGTCTACTTGTAACAATAACTAAGTGACATGCTTTAATTAGATAGTCAGTTTTAGTTTTGGATATCTGGCTGAAAAAATAATTAATTTAGTGGGTTACAAATAGAGATTTTTAAACCAGTTTAGAATTCTAATTATATTATAATAATTTAAATATTAGTATATAGCATTATTACAATAATTTATAATACTATTATATTACTATTATATTATTTGTTAAATTTTTTATAGAGATCTGTCGCCATGGCAACCCTATATATAGCAGCCAATCAAATTTAAGGTTAGTAAATTTTATTTTTTATTTTTTATTATAAAATTTAGAAAATTTTTAAAAAATTTTAGTTGGCCAATAGTAAGCAACCTATAGGCTAGTCACGTGCTCAATTTTGATTGGTCAAGCATATAGGGTCGCTATGGCAACCCATCGCCATAAACTAACGCCCATATTATTTTATAGCTTATCTCATTTTGTTATTATATAGTATTATTATTTAGAATTATAGTATCATCAAAAGATATTTAAACCTACTTTTTTTCAAAATAAAGAGATATTAATATATGCTTCACACTTTATTCTTTAATTATTTACATCATTTTTAAATATATTTAACTCTTTTCTTTGATTATTTTTTTGTGATAAAGCCTTAGAGCAATATCATTTATTGTCTAATTTTTTTATTAGAAGCCTACTCTTTTTCTTCTTTTAATATATATTTTAATCCAATCTTAATATAATTTTAAATTTTTTATACCTTTTTCACTCTAAAAAATCACCTGATTTTTGTTATTTCTATTATTATTTTATATTTTTTTAGTAATAAACTGTTATTATCTTGTGTTTTTATAATGTTATTTTTTTTAATAATTCAGCAATTCTGCAATTTTTATTTGCAGATTAAACTATACTAAGAAATTTATATTCTCTAATAGTAACTATACTAATCTATCTGTAAAGTAGCTTACCCACACTTTTGCCAAATATGACTTGCCTCAGCAGACTTCAAACCTTTCTCTGAGCTTTTAATTTACTAGAGGTTATTCTTTAGTCATAGGCTGGTGCTACACATCATATCTAAATTAACTTTCTTTTTTTTAAAATGAAGTATAAACACAAATACAAAGAGCAAACCAAATAAAACAAATAATAAAAAAAAGAAAACAAAAGAAAAGAAAACAAAGATAGCACTATTAAACCTATGCTAAATTATAAAAATTATATAGTATTACAAATAAACTAGACTAAACTCTACATTAGTTATTTATGTCTATATCCAGGATGTAAAAATATTAAAAACTATTTAGTCTTGAAGTAAAGCTTCAAGATTGAAACTTTCAGTTGCTATTCCAACTAGATCAGCAGATTTTTCACAGTATTTTAAATGTTATCACATTATCTAACACTATTCATCTCAAAGTAGACACATATATATATATGTGTCTTTCTTTTTTCAGCAGCTGTTATTGTATCAATTTTTTGTTAGAGATATGCTGTTTTTTTCACTTTTTGTGAAAATTTCGTAAAGTGCAAAAAGTGAAGTTTGGTAGAAGATTTTGGTTTGCAAATATCCTTAAATTTCGATAAAGAGTTTATTAAAAACTTACTTGTTGTTTTCTTTTAGACCAACTATTATTTAACTTCATCAACAGAAGCAGTGCTTCTATTAAAATTTTTTGTACAAAGGTATCATCTTCTTGCCAGTTATCTTGTACAAAAATGCTTTTAATTTGCATGCTGAATATATAGAGGAGTCTAGAGTAAAATGCAAAAGTCTTAACTTCTATAAAAACTATTATTGTATAGTTGTCTCTTCTACTTTTCTTTAATAAGTTTCTGTTTTCATTAGCTGTAAGTTTGGTATGAGTAATCATTAGAGAGAGTTGTGTTTTTATAGTATTATTATTATATTTTTATTATAATATTATAATATTTTTAATTTATACTTGAGTAAACTTTGTTATTTTTATTTCTTATTTAATTATTTTTGTTTTAATTTAGGCTTTTTCTTGTTTAAATATTTCTTAACTACTCTTATATGTTAAGTCAAATAATATATTTATTTGACTTAATTGGCAATAATATATTTTATTATTAAAATATAGTTAAGCCAAGCAAGCATATTATAGTTTTATCAAAAAATTCTGATATCCAAAATTTCAACAGGCTATAATACTGATATTATGAGATATGACAAATAAAAATTTAATGTCTGACAATAATAGTTAATGTGTTTACTAATTATTAAATATTAATCGTTATGTAGGGATTATAGTTTTCAAGATTTTGAATATAGAGATTTTTTGATAAAACCACATATTACAATATTTATATAAAAGTTTATAACAAAAGAAGCCAGAATATATCAACAATATTAGTTTTGTGTACTAATTTGGAACATCTGAACAATCAAATTTGAATATTTGAGCAATCAAATTTAAACATCTAAGCAATCAAATTTAATATAGTAGCAATCAAATTTGAACATAGTTGCAATCAAATTTAGACATAATAGCAATTAAATTCATACATTTTAATAATCAAATTTAAATAACAATATTTTATTATTTAGTAATCAAAATAATAAAAATTTAACACCATTTAACTCATCTAGTCCTAATAAGTTAAATGATACCAAAATTATACAATTCTAATTACTAGATAATAAGATATTGCTATTCAAATTTGATTGTTAAAATGTACAAATTTGATTATTACTATGTCTGAATTTGATTGCTTAAATATTCAAAATTGGTATACAAAACTGATAATACAATACCAATTAATAATAGGAATCTAAGTTGAAGTCAAGGTAAATTAAGGTTTTCTTCAAAAATGTGAAACAAAACCTATAGTTAGAAATAGAACTGCTTGCTACTTAAAGAATTTCATGGTGTTAGACTAATTTTTAACAAAATAAATTATTAAAACAGTATTATAAAATAAGGTTTTGGTAATATATTATATAAGGAAATTCAAATGAGTTAATTAATACTACTATATTAAAAAAGGAATATTAAGTTTTGAAATAGGCAAAATAGTAGTAGTAGCAGAAACTTAGCTTGAGATACAGGTTAGTAGTACCTAGATAAATAAGTAGAAGAGTTAGGTATTTATAACAATAAAAAATACAAACCAGTATAATTCTAATTAGTGCAAACCCAAGATAAACCCTACTTTGTTAATTTAATACCAACTCTGTCATGTAGTGAATCTAACTAGACCGCAAGTCTCTGGCTTAAGATACAGACTATAGAAAGACTATCTGCATTAACTACAGTTATACTAATAAAAGTTTTATAAAAAAAACTTGTAATAAACTATGTTTGCAAATTTACCAAATTGGAAGCTTATTAGAAGTAGAACTTAATGTACCAAATTGAAAGTTATACTAGTGGTGTGAAATGTGGAAAAATATAGTAATTACTAGAAATAGCTAGTTGGGAAGTGTAAAGCTAGATAATACATATATGAGGCATAGACTACTCTAGTAGGTTTAGGTTATAGATAAATTAGTCTAAGTTTCTGTAGTTCTAAATTAACGTATAAGTAAAGGACTTGTTGAAATAAGTATATGTTAATAAAAACCAGAGGCGTGACCTAACTTTAACATTAAAAAAAAACAAAAACAATCAAAAAAAAATATTATAAGAAACCAAGTCTAATAAACATATTTTCAAATCATTTATTTAATTTTTCTAGCTTTTATATATTTTTAACAAAATCTTTATTTTTGTTATTAGAACTTTTTTTCAACTTGAATGCTAAACATATTAAAAAGTCTACCTAAAATTCAAGGTTTGATCCCAATACAAACCACTACAAAATAAACCTACTTATTAAACATTTTATTTCTTGTAAGCTTTATTAACAACAATTTTTGCTTCTAAAAAAATAAAACCAAAATTAACTTCTACTAAAGGCCTTGAATTTTCAGCTTGCTTTTGGTAAAAATTTGATTCAAGTGATTATTAGAAAGAGTTTTTTGAACATTAAAATTAATTATGTAATTGTCAAAATATTTTTATTAGATTTTTAGTTATAATATTTTAATATTAGTATAGTCAATATCGATATTAATGTTTAAGGGCTCTTTTGAATTCTATGAGACCGTAGAATTAAAAGAGTCCTTAAATATTGAGCGATGTATCTAGCAATTTTTTATAATAGGTATACAACGCGGAGGTTTTACCGCATAGAAAGTATGGATGATCAATGTTAATGATGTCCTTTTGGTATGCAAAATTTCAAGGCGCCTCAAATCTTCTACAAAAAGTTAGTCAGTGTCGGTTACTTACGGCGGGCAGTGTAAAATTCTGTGTTAATTTATGAAGAATACAAGAATATTCTTCAGATGAATCTCGATAGCTTTCTGAACATGATTTGAGACGGTCATGATCAATTCATAGCAATTAACAATGGTAAATTACATAACAGGTACTGATAAGGAATCAATTTTAAATTAAGGGTTTTTGCTTTTCTAAAATCGGTTAGGCACTTCTTAAAGTTTGAAGGAAACTTAGTCGAGAAGTTTATTCAGATGTGAAAAGCTTTCACCTTTATTAAATTATTTTTCATTTATTGTATAAATTTCTGATATAATCATTGGATCTAGAATATCAATTCATTTAAAAATCCTACTTAGTTGTTCAATCACTCTTAGGTTTTTAAATTGAAAATGAAAATGAAATGTTAATAAATTATAGTATTTATTTAGTAAATTTGTTTGATATGATTGAATTGAAAAATGGGCCATATTTTTTGGTTTTGGTTATTATCCAGAAATCCGATTCCCAAACCTAAACTTAGGGTTTGGGTCGTGACCCTACTGTAGCTTGATTTACCACAGGTCCCAATCCAATAACGGTCCAAAAAGACAAACTTTTTGTAGTTGATGTAGATGAAGTAGAATCATCCTTATCAGTATTCTGTTTATCAGATGGCGCTGTCTCAGTAGTAGTTGATGAGTCGCCAGCTGGTGCATCTCCAGAAGTCCCGGAAGTTTCATTATCATTACTATCGTTAATTTTGCTTACATAAGTTACCTTAAGAGGAAACTATAAAATATAAATATGAATAAAATGTAAATAAATGCGAAACACATAAAAAAAAATAAAGGCTATGAAATAATAAATTTTGTAAACCTTAAGTTCGTCGATTTCAGCCAATGGCGTTATTTCAATTACAACACTAGTATAATTACCACGCCTTTCGTAAATACCAGCATCAACTTTTGGTGCACTTGTAATTGAAAGTGGACGACCTTTTGAAGTAATGAAGTCTTGTTCATATTCCCAAACTTCATTGTAAGGAGTTATGTTGAAATGTGGGGCAAGTAATGTAATCTATGGTAACAAAATGATTACAAAATGATTACAAATATTGTAACAACTAAATTACGACTTAAAATGTAAAAAAAATGCAAATAAACCTTGGCATATTCAGTGGTTTCATCTTTTAAAGCCAAATCAACTATGATTTCTTCATATAAAGGGTTAGAAAACTTTAGTATGATTTTTGTTTGTTGGTTGAGAATAAGTTTTGGCAAACTTGTTATAGTAATTTTTGGAATACTATTTCTGTATTGAATAATTAGACAAATTTTGATGTAAATAAATAAATTAATTAATTAATAAAATCAATTAATTTAAATAAAAATAAATAAGACATACAGGGCAACAAGTTTAATTTTAAATCTGGTGGCTTGAGCTTTTTGTTCAGGTTTGATAAGAATATGACGACACGAACGACATCGTTTTACGCGTTTTGTTCGAAGATGTATACGTTGAGGTTGAAGACGCCTGTCATATGGTCAATAATCATTAATGAACGAACCCAAAAATAAATATATATATATATATGTTCAAGTTATTTATACACTCACTCCACTTTGTATGGTTGGTCACTAAGCTGATTCATTCTCTGTGTCAATGTGGTAACTATTAACATAGAAGAAAGTTGAGATTACTAGTTTAATGACCATGAAAAGCATATAATTTAATAATTAACACATACTCTGATTGACATCTTTCAATTGAACTAAATCATGAACCAAACTATCATCATTATCAACTTTTACAATGGCATCATATTTTGCAACATCATCAGACTTTTGTTGTGGGTGAGCTAATCCACTACCACCATATCGATTGCTGAAACTGCTTATGCCTGGAATCGACAATAATGAAGTTGGAAGTGTAGTAGATGGAGCACTGAGACGTAAATGCTTCTCAAAATGATCTTTAAGATGATCAAATTCTTTCACATCAGGTCTTTCGTCCTCAGTTTTTTGAAGTTGTACTAATATCAGTTGAATAAAAATATATTAAAATCGTAAATTTCCTAAAATTAAAAAAATTGATAAATCAAATAATTACATGCTAATCCAGTTGCCTTTTCAAATGTCATCCCTATTTCTTGAGAGTCCCAACGACAAACACCACATGAAAGATAATAAGGAGCACCACTTGCCGCTGCAGAGGAGGGGTTAGAAGGGTGAGAGGTTTGCGGAGGTGGGGGTTCAGTAGAAGCTACAACCGAAAGTGTATTTTGACATATAGGACACTGAAAGCAATTTCGCGCGCATCTGATAGTATTACATGTTTTTTAGTAAATTCATATAAAATTTATCAAATTCTGAAGTTTTTAAAGATCGTTACTTCTCATTATCTTTAAGCCCCGGCTAAAAAAAAAAAAGTAATAATTTTACCTATTTCTTTCGCTTTTGACACTAGCAGTTGGCACTTCAAACAAACAGTTTGGGCAGTAGTAACAAACTATTTCCTCTTGTACACATCTCGGGCAACGTATTTGATAGCAATCATCACAAAAGTATAGTTTTGATATAGGAAAAGTGGAAAAATGAATGCGAGGAGAATTAATGTCAAGATCAGGAATAGACTCTACAATGTCTTCCTCTTCTTCTTCTTCCGTAGTAGTAGACTTGGACACGTCAGGACAGTGACAATAATAATGCACGTACGAGCGTTGCCGCGCCTCAATTTGTTGCGACATTTCGACAATGGACAGATAACGATAAACCTTGCTTCGTTTCGTTTATAAGTCGCACATATCACGTGATAATCATACAAACCCGTTTCCTTCTTTAGGGTTGGTGATTTCCTCATTTCCTTGGTGATAATTGGTCAATTCCCGGCTGTGCTAGCAAACAAATTCCGCGCATTAAATGGTGGTTTTTGGCGTCGTAAATTAAATTAAATGACTTGTGGAATTGAAAAATTTTTTTTTTAACTAGCGGTAAATATCCGACATATTAATGTTTAATAAGCTTATTTAAGATATTGGCAAAAAACATGCGTATTTTTTATCTGTTCTAAGAACTCATTGAAGAATATATAAATGACATAGTATTCTTTCACATCTATTGACATTGCCAAATTACAAATCTATAATATGATGGAATTCTTATGGAGTTTTAAATATATCTATTTGAACTTTGAATTAGAATCAAAAATCATCTTGGCTAATTAACCCTTTCATAACTTTTAGTTAATTGAGAAATGTAGTGGAAATGTGACCATTTTTCCGCAATTCTATCCATTTTTAATCTCTATATTTGTGTATATAACGATATGAATATTGGATTGTAACGTTAGACCTTTAATATTAGTGTATTTAGATTCCTATCGCTATAAAGTTTATATACTCAACATTGAATAATTGATCGTAGAATAACAGGTTTTTTTCGTTTATCATAGCAAGATTGGTCCTGTTTCGATCAATACTTCCACGTTTCGGCGTCCATTCAATATTGTATTTCTTGATTATTATTTCCTTCTTTTGATGTATCCGCGTTTTTATTATTATTATCTGATATTTTTCTGCATAAAAATCGTAATCCATAATTGAAAGGGCTAACTTGTAATCTAATAATGTATATATATAGATTGAAAATAACAAAATATTTACAGTATCAAGGATGGTAAAAAAATTACCTTTATTAATCAATTTCTCGTTATTAAAATTTTCTTCATTTTTTTCAGTAGTTGAATGTAAAACTCGAACTATTATGGTCCTCGTGGTTTGTTTTTCTGCTTCGGTTTTCTTCTATATAATTATTGAGGTTATTTGGATCATAGGAAGTTTCTTCAAAAAAAAAAAAAAATTCATCACTAAATTTTATCAATAATTTGGTATCTGGGGAAGATTATTATTACAAATCTCTTTTTTTTTTTTAGTAAATTAAAAAATGTTAATTCTAACCTTCAATGTCGAATAATAAATAAAATTAAGATGTGCTCGCTTGTATAAACGTCGCGTTTCCGGTATTTATATATGGTGAACAATAACTTTTTTTGAAAAAGAAAAAAAGGTTTAAAAATCCTAATATAATATACACATACTGTAAAAGAACGAACTTTACCATTGATTTGTTAGTCTTTCAACTATTTGATGGTTCCATGTACTCTCACAAATAATGTCATTTATTACATATTAAATGTAATAATAAATTTGAATTCATTTCTTTTAATTTCTTTTTTAAGAGAAGGATCATTGAGTTCCAGTATTTGAGGTGTTTTCATACACCTTTATCAATGGGTCAAGAGTGTTGATGAATAAATTTTATTAGTAAAAAATGTTAAGTAAGTATATCATTTCAATTTACAAACTTTTTAATACAACCATCTTTTTTTAATACCTGGCCTAATACAATATTACTATTAATTGAGTATTCAAAAAGATTACTCAAGTAGCTTTGTTATAGACCTAATTCGCATCATCAACGAATTATTATACATTTATAAAAAAATAAAAATAGATATATTAGAAATCCCAAAAAACAATTACGAATACTTACTATACTCTTTTTGGCAGCAAATATTTTTAGTTTTTATATGGATATGTTTTATCATTATTAACTTTATAGAAGTTAACTTTCCATTTTGGCGATAAATTTTTCATTTCGTACAACAATTAAATCTTAACAAAGACCTAAACCTAATAACGACGACATTTGATAAATAAGAGAAATATTAATGAATCGTTCAAGTATTTAATTGCAATGTTTATTTTGATTGATTATAATAAATGAGCATTGTTATGTTTACTTCGGGAATAATGTTTGAGAAAATTTTGATTACACCATAGCGTGCACTATTATGGATCATTAGTTAATCACGTCGAGATTTTCCATGATACATCGCATAAATTCAGTATAGTTTTCAGGAATCTCTTCTAAATTTATTTCTTCGGTTGCACTATCCCATAGTACTCTTTTGATAAGGTGTAATTCTGATTGCACCGGAATAGAACGAAGATCAATTATCCAGACAATAGAGGATCGTTTTTTTTTCACTATATCGCAGTAAGAAAATATTTAAGGCTCGACAAATCATAAACTTTTGCAGTTTCATCATAAATATAATAGATGCCAGGTGTATAAATAAATGATTTATACCATATTATCTGTTATATTTGTATGAATAAAATTCGTGCAGACGCTTTTGATAGCTTCACGTATACTACAAATACGAAGATTGGTTAGGTGGTGGTTTACGATTTTACTTATTTGTGCGAGTAACACAAACCAAAAAAGGAAATCGAATTTTGTAAATAAACTAAATGCGTAAAGATAGAAGTTTAGGGTTAGTGCGTTAACATTAGAGGCTATAACAATAGATTGTTACTCGTTATATGTAAAATTTCGGTTCCGAAATTTTTTAATTAGTGAACCAATGTCGATTTACAATGGGCGAATATTAAAACCATTCAAGTTTGTGAATATTTAATTTCTTGTACGTACATAATACGTTATTTCATTTTATCTTCGCGTCAATTAGTCAGTGTGCATAAAAGATTATGTTCATGAATTAACCACTTTTATACTTACTCACCATATTGATGCGAATAAAATTAAATAATATATACGTAGCTTATTATAATATTGTATACTCCATTGACGTGACGGTAAGTATTATCAAACTCATTGATTAATGATCTTCACATTTATCTAAATTTGACTCTAAAAAATCAAAAGCATTTGCTACTAATAAATAATATGATTTTGATTACATTGGGTATTTTAAAAATCACTAAACATTTTTTTTTTTTTTTTAGAAATGATTTTTATCTTTATTCTAGAATGACCTTTATATAGAAATCAAAATGATGATTATAATAATTCTTATGGCAAGGTAGCTTTAAAAAAAAAAGACCTATTTAATAACTTTTAAAATGCCTTGCATATACCGTATATCACTGCTTACCCAGGGTCTTTATCCGGTGTTATATATATTAGCGTTAGGATTATGAATCAGTATGGTATAGGTGTTTGATTTCGTACTATACTGATCTGCTTACCCATAACATACTGATATGCTTACCCATACCACACTGATCTGCTATAATCTCAAGAACTCTATTTTAAAATTGAAGAATACCCGTGGATACTATGTAGTGCTCGACAAAATAAAGTAAAAACTTGATCATCAAGTACTTGATTAAGTTGAGCAGTGATAGTCAAGTACTGTACGTACTTAATTAAGTTGAATAGCTAATGATAGTGCAAATCAGATCTTAAATTTGCTGCATAACCTGATAACATATGTATATACAACGTATGTTATGCAAAAATTACTACGTAGCGGTAGCAATTCGTTAGATTTACTACGTAAAAGATTTACAATCCGATTTGTGTTACTATTAGATGTTCAACTTAATCAAGTACTTGATTATCAAGTTTTTACTTGATTTTGCCAAGCACTATGTTATCATATAATATTAAAAGTATATCCCTGGATCTTTTTCAAGAAACAAGCTAGTAAGATGGTGAATACGTAATACCCGGATCTTAATCATGGGGTATTATTTTGAAGGATACTTTACCGTAAGCAGTGGCATACGGTATTAAGGTGTTCAATATCGATATACAGTCAGATCTTTCTAATGCACTTTCTAGAAACCAAACTTTAACAATTTGCACTTAAGGAAGATAAGGAATTGATTGCTTTAAAATAAAATAAAAGCTTTATCTAAAGTTAAACATAAGATTTACTGTGTATAAAAATTTTTAGATTGATTTGTCTTCGGAATATGCAAATATTATATCTGGGTATATCTGGATAACTTATAGGTTCATCCGCTGGTTAACCGGGTATTGTGACGCAAAAATTTGTAATAATGTAGTAATGGGTAAGGCGCTTGGAATATGTGGTCATATGTTATGCAGGGAAATGTAGTCATAAGTTATGCGGGGAAATGCGACTATGTAGTAATTATGCAATAATTAGTAATCGCTTGAACAATGGTCGCTAAGGAAATTAGGTATAAGAGGGAAGAGAGATAGTTTGTTCTCTTGATTGATTAGTTAGTATTAGTTAGTTCTTTAGTTCTGGTTACTAACTGAGATACTTAGTTGGTTGGATTTGTGAATAGTACTCTGGGAGTACTTCTTGTCTTTGAAGGATAGAGAACGTTGGTTACTTAGTTGTAGGTTCTGCTTATTTTCTTATTTCGTACAAATATAATAAAGACCTGGTTCCCTCTCTTTTATGCTTACAACACTGAGCTAAATTGGCCCGGACGTATATTTGCTCTCCCTGGTTGTGACAGTATTTGACCGAGTACAATCACTAATAATCCTAACGCTAAGTCTAACCCTAACATTAACTTTTAAAAAAATCGGGTAATTCCGTCCCTAAAAATAGAAATGTCGATCATAATCACGTGCATAAAATATTATTGGTTAATTTGATATACCGAATTTCCAAATTTTCAATACACGAGAAACCATTATTTATGAACACATTCTGATTACGTACGCACGTAGGCAAAATATTTTGAACCAGTTTGGTATATTGGGTATAGAGAGGTGATTACGAAATCAGCCTTTTCTTAGTTATTTTATTTGTACATCATTCGAAAAATAAAAATGTAACAACACCTGACCTATCTATGGGAGCAGAATAAGAGGAGCATAACCAAATAGGCCAAATATTTTTCTGTACTCAGAGAACCCTATCATTCAGATAATAGTTGCGTCTGATCATGCTAAAAACAACATTATATAGTGATAGGACTTGATCACCAAAACAAATTCTTAACCCTTTCTTATTTAAGAATTTAAGAAGTATTTAACCATAACAATACCCTTACGTAGAAGGTTATTACTAAGATAACTAACTATTCCAAATAGTTTAAAGATAACTGGAGTTCTCATAACCAAAAGAGGTAGTTTTACAAAATTATTTATTTAAACAAAAATATATAGGTGAGATCCAATTGCAGCAAATGATAGGAAAACGTGTCAAAATAAACACTGATTTATTTGTTTATCTTTTGAACAATAAGGATTTTAACACTAGGGATAGAATTAGGGTCAAAGATATTACACAATCTATACCAAAAATTTCGCGAGGAAATTTGTTTTTGTTAATATCGCTTCTTCAAGGTACACCGGATCTACATTCAATATTCCTAAAAACTTAGGGGAGCTAACGTTAATGCAATGCATGATAAAATTTTTGTTTCAAAAATTTCAGATTTTCTTAGATACGTACGTACGTAAAAAAAAATTTTTAATACGTATCGATATCGATATGGAATTAAATAGAAAGTTATGTAACAAATACAACAAATAAGTATAAAATTATATATATGAATAAAATCCAATTATAGAAAGGTTTAGAAATTGAAAAAAATACCGATATAAACAAAATCAAAGATTTTAATATAAACTGTTTCATATATGTGTCACTTATTATTAGAAGTTTCTTATTATAATAATTTTTTAATAATTTTTTCTGGGCTTTAGATATGCAATGATAATGTATTTGACTTTTTCTAGTATGTAATTCTTTAATTTTTTTTAACCATAATAATTGATTTTTTTTAATGTACATAATCATTATTGCTTGAATTATTATACTTATTTAAAACCGTTTTTATCCTTAATAATTCCTGAACGTTTCGCTGAATGGTTTGCTTATTAATAAGATATACGCGCCTAAACTTTAAAGTGACGATCTCGCTTATCGCCCATCGTTATGTATTTTAAAAAAATATTTAGTTTATCAATAGTTTTTGAGATTTTATATTAATAAAAAAGACGTTAATATGTACGTACGTAGCAAATCATACAAAATTACGCGTGTTTTATGTCTAATAGTAATTCATCAAAAAGATTTGAATTAATTTTATAGAGAATGTCATGTCATAACCTGGAAATATCAATTATACAGTTTTTTTCCAATTACATTTTCAAATATTATAGATTTTAAAAGATTGCATATTATATAATTGTTTTTTTATTTTATTGTTCTTGTATATAAGATGAATTATAATTATAATGAATGATATCAGTAATGATAGAATAAATATTACAAAACATTATTAATATTTTCCAATCCCCATTTTATACTACAAATAATGGTACAGTACAAAAATTAAGAGAAAGTGAATAATACTATATAAACTATTTACAGTAAATCTTTAAATATGTTGAATTTATAATGTTGAATTTCTCATGTGCTCCAATAAAGGAATTAAAAAAGTGATATGTATATATGTGTATATATATATATTTTTTTAGTATTATTGTTTTTAGCTTATTTAATTAGGTTATGATTAATTTTCGTCTTCGTCATATTTTTTCTTATATATCCACGAATTTCCCAATATCCCAGCACCTTGTGAAGCCGCCATTCGAAAATATTTAGCAGATTTTTTCAAATCCTATAACATAAGTAAGAATTAATATATGATTAATTATTTATAAGTATATTTTAAAGTATTAAGGTTATAATGAATAAATAAACATACCCTTTTGACACCTTCTCCACGTTCAAAACAAAATCCTAGTTCATTTTGTGCATCAGGGTCACCAAGATTTGCTGCTATTTCAAAATAATATGCAGCAGTTTTTTTATTTTTTGGTACACCCCAGCCATGACGGAAACATATACCTAAATAATAATAAAAAAAAAAAAAAGAAATAAAAACATTAGTTTTTTTTTAAAAAAATATATATATGAAAATAAAAAGATGATTAATGTTTTTAATTACCAAGCTCATAAATTGCTAATACTAATTCATGGCGGGCGAAACTTGGATTTGCAGCCATTGAAGCATGAAGATCAGTAACAGCAGATTCAGCGGCTTTTTGTAAGTACCGTACAGCAAGTTTTGGATTTGGATTACAGCCCTATTTTGTAAAAATAAAAAAGATTAATAAAAAAGAGAACAAAAATAAACAAGATAAAATAAGATAAAATAAGATAAGATAAAATAAGATAAAATAAGATAAAATAAGATAAAATAAGATAAAATAAGATAAAAATAATTAAACATACCCAGCCATGTCTTAGAGCAATACCATATAGAAATAAGCCCAAAGGACTATCTTTTTCAGCGGCCAATTTAAAATAATAAGTAGCCTTTTCTAATTCATTAGCTTCATGATACTGTATAGCTTTCTGAATGAATTCATCAGCTTCATTGTAACGAGTAGTCGGAGATTGTGGAGGAATATCTTTTGAAATAGTTTCGTGGGGTAGTGAAGAAGATTTATCTAATCCAGGAACATTTAGAAAACCTTCAGCTGGTGAACGAGTAAATTGTGGATCGCTATTATCGTTATCAACATCCGTATCCAAGTATAAAGCGCCAGCGCCTCTTGAATCATTCTTTGTTGAAGGATTTAAAGAATGATGAGATCTCCAAGATTTTTTCTTTTGTTTTGATTCTATTAAAGCAGAACCAGAATTTGCACGACGAAACATGCCATGTTTTTGACCTTTTTTATCAGAGTCACTGGCTGGAGAAGTAGAGTTTGGTGAAATGAAACGCATGAATTTTTTCATGGATAAACTAACAGACAAGAGAAAACGGTATCAAATATATTTGATATCAATAATAATTTCGATAATAATTTCGTTATAATTTGTTATAATTTCGTTATAATTTCGATATAATTTCGATATAATGACAATATAATTTCAATATAATTTCAATATAATTTCAATGTAATTTCAATGTAATTTCTTTTTTTTTTTGAAAAAGATAGAATTAGGGCCACTTCGATTATGCAAAAATTTAATAAAGGAGGGTACACTCTATTTATATTGTACAAATAATGAGTGATAAACTAATATAAATAAGTATATGTAATATAAATTAAAATTTTAGTGAAATGTATTTATAGCATATATACATGATATGGGTATATACCTAAAAAGATCGTACGATGTAGGTCACAAATCTGATTAAGCAAACATTTAGATAATAAAGCGTCTTTATAACAATTTTTTTTTTGTTCTTCTCAAGTAGTCAAGTGCATGCTCGAATACTATTAAAGAATTTATGTCCAGTTAATTAAGGTGCGTCAAATGTGACAATGTGGGTTTAGTTTCAAAGAATTACATTCGTAAGTAAGTACGTATATGAATATATATCTATACTCATGTACGGCTAAAACATAGTTTGATGTGGTCGGATTTGTATTACCGGGTTTTTATTAAATTTGGTAAAATTGATTTTCAAATTATTTAGTTACATTAGTACATAATTTGGGTACATTGTGATTAAGTCTTCTATTGTTGCTTGGCAAATATATTTCGAGTTTGTTAATGATCGTATTTTGATTACGCCGAATATTTGGTTAGTAGGATTTTCGTCTTGTACTATTCTAAATCTGAATGTTTGAAATTTTATTCTGTCATACGCTAGAGGCGTATTAAATAGTTGTGTTAATGTTGGTATTGGTCCTAATGCTGCGGCTATTGAAGGTTGTTGTAGTTTATCGAATATTATAGCGTATCTTCTTTTTGAATAATTCCTAATTTTTTGTTCTACTCTATGTTTGATATTTTTTAGTTTAGAAATTTCTTTTTCGAGTTCTTTTTTATAATTTTTTAATTGGTGAATATCTTGAGGGGTTATTGCTTCATATTGTCTATGTATTAAAGTTTCCGCTTCTGTATATGTAAATTTTGGTAAGTTTAATTCTTCAAATTGGGATTCGTCTTCAGAATCTAGTTCTTTTTCTTTATCATGCTTTAATCGCATCAGCATGTCGTAGTTTTCTATTGAATAAAATATACTATTGAGTTGTACTTGTAGTTCTGGTGTTGGTATTATGTTATTAATTATTTCTGCTTTGGTAAAATAATTCCAATCAGAATGGGTTTCTAATTCCATTCTCATTGCAATTTGGTTAAATGAAGGATGTATATATGTCTTTATTTCCGTAGTTACTCTGTCGCCCCATCCTTGTGGGTGTCCAGGTGGGTAACAATTATAGCCTACTTCTAGTAGTTTTTCTTGGTAAAGTATTATTCCAGTTTCTTCAAGGGTTTCTCGTATTATTATTTCTTCAAATTTTTCGTTAGGATTATTTTGTTTTCCTCCGGGTAGGTTATACCAGGAGTAATATTCTTTGCTAGGGTTTATCCTTTGGGATAAATATATTATCGGTATTCCTTGAACATTCCAGTCAAATATTGCTATTTGTGCAAATTTGATAGTTCTTCCAGGTTGGATTATATTTTGTTTTTCCATTTTTTAGAGGTCGTGAAATGGTGGTATCCCTTCTAATAATTGGAATGTATAAAGTCTATGATTTTCTTCCGAGTTTATATCGTAATGATTATGTGCTTTCAATCCGTGGTTCCAAGATAGATATTGTGTTTCTTGTATTAGTACGTTATAATATATTGCATCTATTCTAGTTCCGTATCTTTTTGTTGTTTCAGATATTTGTTCGTTAAATATATTTTTTAGTTCTTCAAGTAATATTTCTTTCAGATATCGTATATGAGCACGGTCTTTATTTTCTTGCTCAGTATAAATATTGTCGAATGTAACCTTTTGCTTATTTTTTATATTAATAATTTTTCTTGTAAGGTTAAATGCTTCAATAGATTCTTCTATATTGTCTATTGTCAAATAAGTATTATGTTCTTTTTGGAATTGTTGAGCGTAAACGTTTCTCTGAGTTTTATAGTATTGTATTACTTCTTCTACTTGTTGTAATAATCTTGTTTTCTTGGTGTGATATATCGATCTGTATTGGTGTTTTTCCAGTTTGTGCGTTCTTAATATTTCTTCTTTTATTTTTATCCAGTGATATTCGTCGTATAATACTTTTGGTTCGAATATTAAGCTATTTCCTATTAGGTGATTATTATGTAGTATTTTTGTTTCAGATGATCGTAAGGAATATAGTTCTGAGTAGTATTCCAGATTTTCAATTGAATATTTATTTTGTAAATTCTTGGTAGTTTTCATTTAATAAGTATGCGGTGGCCAGTCTATGTCATATGTTGGTGTTATGTTTCCAGTTCGCTGGTATGTATTTAGTTTGGCTTTGTAATAGAATGCTTCTTCTCGTACTTCAGCTTCTATTTTTTTATCAATATTGTCTGATAAGTATCTTCTATTGTACAGGTATTGATCAGGTCCTTCTTGTATTATTTCCAATTCTGATAATTCTTTTTGAAGTTTCAGAATATTTAAGTATTTATTATTCGTATATGCGTTTTGGAGTGTTAATCCTTCTTCTTCTAGTAAAGGTATTTCAATTAATTTTATAGTCTTGATTATTTGTTGTAGTTGATTATGTCTATGTCGAATATTTTGTACTATTTCAGTATCTGGAGGGTTTGTCACTCTATCAAGTACTTTTTTATTGTAAATCGGATTATATGGTCTTGGTATTTTTCCGTATATAATTATGGATCTGTTTTCTATTTCAATTAGTTCTTGTAGGAAGGTAGATGATAAGTTTTCCTCTTCTTGTTCTGAAGGTATTGTAGTAGTTAAATTTTGACTCGTGGAAGTCATTAGGGTCGTATTGGGTGCTTTGTTCTTTTGTCGGTTTTTCCACAAAGTGTATTTTATCTCTATAGTTTTGGTAGTATTCTTCCTGCGTAATATTGCGATAGAATACTTCCTGAAATTTGTATTCTTCCGAGGATACTTCTATATATTCTTCGTCTGTATTTCTGTAGTATCTCGGATTTTCTATAGTTGGTCTATTTTTTACTTCTGCAAGTTGTATTTCTGGTCGGGTAGCGTGTGATTTATTTAAAATATTTTGTTGTCTGATTGCTTCTATATACGATATTATCGTTGAATGGGATTCGTATTCGCTTTGCGATATTCCTTCACTTTGGAG
>CAJVPZ010000291.1:0-21157 GCA_910592135.1 Racocetra fulgida | reverse complement strand
ATTTTCTAATTCAGTAATAGGAGTAGTCATTTCAGTATCTACAAGGTTTTCCTGTTGGGTGATGTTCAGATTGGGCTAAGAAGGGCCTGCTGCAGGTCCCGTGTTGTGTATTGCTGTTGCTGTATTGTTGTTGTTGATTAGGAGTCTAAGAGTAGCATCATTGTTAGGGTGAGGTGTATTGCCTAATATGGTAATATTGGGGTTGTTGTTGTGGGAAATAATTGTTGTGTTGTTGTTTTTTTCTGGGGACTCTGTTTGGATGTTGTTAAAACCTGTTTGGATGAGTTGGTTGTTGTTGTTATTGTAGTATGATGACATCATAATGGTTTTTGGAGAGGGTAAGCTGAATTGCTCACTTTTGGTGTTTGAGTGTGGTCTTGGGAGAAGAGTGCATCGTCTCTTGGAGTTTATGTTAGTGTAGATGGAGTCTAGTTTGACTGAAGCAGTCTTTTTGCCCTTTTTTTTTCAATTACTACTGTTGTGTTAGCTCATTTGGAGTTGAGGTTGAATAGTAAGGATAAATGGTACGAAACGGCTTTTAGGCCAGGTGTTTTCTTTGTTATCGGTTGGGTGGTTCTTGCTGCTCTGTTTTCTCTTGATTTTGATTACTTAGGAGTGTGTACTGGTGGTGTATAGATGTTGTTTTGTCTGTTTGACTATGTATTTAGTTACTTATTTAGTTGCTTTTAGAATTTTTGTTGTATCAATTTTTATTTTCTATTAAAATTGAGATCTATGGAAAAGAGTTTTTTTTTTTTTTTAAATTATTACTAAATGTTTTTTAAATTATTACTAAATATTTTTTAAAATAAAACTTATAATTATCAATAATATATAGTTATATATACTAACAAATTATTTTAAATTTTAGAAAAAAATTAAAATAGATGACAAAATTATAATTATTCAAATTCTTTGATCTGTTTTAATTTATATAACTTGATATCTATACCACTATTAAACTTTTTTACAAAATTATTAATTTTAAGATTTGAATATTTACTACTATACAAAGCTAATAATATAAAATATATTGCAGTAGTTTTTCAAAAAAATAATATTGCATAGTAAGATATACTAAAATCTGTTTAAATTAATTTACTCAAATCTACTAAAGATAATATTTTTAGTTTTTTATCTATAATAGTATTTAGATCTAATATATCTGCAAGACTAAATATTTATTTAAATATATAGATATTAGTTTATAATAACAAGTCATCATGATAACTCTATATGCTTGACTAACAAAACTGAGTATATAATTAGACTAAAGGTTGCTTACTATTAACCAATTAAAATTTTCTAAAAATGTTCTAAATTTTATAATAAAATAATAAATAAAATTTTACTAACCTTAAATTTGATTGGCTGCTATATATAGGAATGCTATAATTATGGGTCTCTATAAAAAAATTAACTATCTGTTATAACAAAAATAATTAGAATCACAAATATTGTTCAAAATAAAAAAAATAAAATTATATTATAATTATAAAAATATATTTAAACAACTATTATCAATAGCTTTAATTTTACCTATTTTCAAATCTGGTCTTTCTACTAATATTCTTCAAACTATTGCAAACTTCAACACTCAGCTTTCTGAAATTTCTTTCTATACAGATGGCTCTGTACTTGACTTTGGCTTACCAAACTATTCAATAGGTATTCACCAAGAGAATATATTATACAAATTTCAAGTACAAAATAAATATTGGTCTAGTTTCTTTAAAGCAGAACTAGTTGCTATACATTCAGCAATTATTACAGCTCTCAGATCTTGTACTATTCATATTTTTATTGATTCACAATTAGTTATCTCTAAATATAATGGCTTTAAACAATTACTACATCTTTATCCTCTACAAATTCCTCATATTCTATACTCTGGCATACTCTTATCAATTTTACTAAAGTATATAATTTTCAAATTCATTTTTACAAAGTTACTGTATACCAAGAAGATCAATTCAATAATTTGGCTAATCAACTAGCTTGATATCATCTTACTTCTGATTATCTTATTTTCAACCCTTATAACATTTATAATTCTAATTTACTTCTTAATTTGATAAATATCTCTTAGAGCTATTAATTCAAAGTACTATTTATACTATTTGCTATATATATATCTATGCTTTATGATTATCTTAAAACAAATTTCAATAATGATTACAAATTACTAATCATATTAACTGGTGCCAGCTATATAGCTTTATATAAACAATAATTAAAAATTACAAATTTTTTTACCAGTTTTTAATCTTTTATTTTTAAATCATTTCAAGTTAATATTCTTCTTGATGAGCTTTCTACTCTTTATACACTATATTAATGCAAACACTAACTCTCACTAAATTGTCATCAATACAACCAAACTAATACTTCACTACACTAGGTTATCTTCCTATTACTGGCATTATTTCATAATCTTATTAATAGCTCTTTATAACAGATCATTAATTTAACATCTCTAGATATTATACCAGAATTAATTACTATATTATAACCAAATTAAAAACTTTGACAATATGATATTCCATCATAATAACTATATTCCATCTATCTGCTCTATCCTGTTAGGTCTAATACTCCATAATATTATAAATCTGCACAGGTCCAAGTTTTAAATTTCAGTAGCATTTCTGTGAGATATCTGTGAGATATCGGACATCAATTTATCTGATAGCTCACCGATATTTGGCGCGTATCTTCACCTATTGGCAGAATATTGGCTTCCGATAGGCCTATCGGCAGAATATCGGTTTCTAATAGGCCTATAGGAAGCCGATATTCTGCTGATAGGCCTATCAGAAGCCAATATTCTGCCGATAGGTGAAGATACACGCCAAATATCGGTGAGCTATCAGATAAATTGATGTCTGATATCTCACAGATTTCTTACAGAAATGCTACCGAAATTTAAAACTTGGACCTGTGCTGCTTTAAGATATTATATTATTTACTAAATTAGCTTCTACAATTACTATAAAATTTCTTTTATATTTCAATTTACAAATTTATTATGATATTTGAATATTTTATTGCATTTCTCATTTTTCAAATTTATACTCTAATAACATCTTATTTTCTTTACCCCTGCCTTATTCTCTACATCTTTTATTTTCTCAATCTTCACTTCTTACTCTAGATAGCAACAAGTTAACATTTTGATATTCTTTATAAATTAAATACCAAACAAGTTTAACTTATATAATTACTAATTTTCAAATCTAGGTAAACCATGGCCATCCTAGTTGGTTTAAGTCGTAGATAAACTAGTCTGAGTTTCTTTTCTTGTTATCTTATAATATGGAGTTTAAATATATTTTTTCATTGTAAAAGAATCAAATTAAATTTTAATAAAGATAAAAACAGAGTATCACTATTAATATTCAAAAAAAAAACTATTATCAATAGTACTTTAGCTATAGCATTATACTTTTTAACTCAATTTCAATAATATTAAAATTTACTTTTAAAATTGTTTTATAATAAATTAAAATTTTTGATTTTGCTTAACAAGCTATTAAAAGTTTTTATTTAATAATAAATTTGTTTTTTATAACAAACATAAATTATATATTAATAGAAGTCCAGTTTTTATATTAACTTTAAAATAACATTTTGTTAAATTTTATCTTTTTTGATATAATACAATTTTCACATATTATTTACTTCTGAATTTGCAAAGTAATACCTATTAAACTATATTTTCTTAGATTATATAAGTTCTGACTTTCTCAAATACTTTTACTTATTTATTTTATATATTCCAATAATCTTGAAAAGAATAAAAAATGCTTACTGATCATTAGATGACATTATTTAAAAAACTAGTACATAAAAAGGGCCAAATAAATTATTTTCTATAGTATAAAATACAAAGAACAAGATTTTTTAAAGAAAAAAACACATTTATTAGTGAACTAAATATTTATTCTATAAAAATTTTTTATTATTAATAAAAGATTTTTATAAATTTATAGTCGATCAATTCTGTATGACATGTTCGACTGATATCTCTAAATGCACGTTTACTAAATTTTACATTTTTAGAGAGGTCTGACTGTATATTGTATAATGAAAATACTAAATAATATGCTATTTAATATATTGAACAATTTTTATATTGGCTATTAAATAAAGTATGAAATAAAAATAAAAAGCATTTATAAGGTTGGCTATTCATTAATTTAAATAATTTATATTAACTTTTGATTTAAATAGTTATAAACTATTTATATTTATTCGTTAAACTATTTATACAGAATAATTTACAGTCAAATTACCTTTACAACTGTTCTAAATATAAATTCGAAATTATAAGTAATGCCAAGAAAAACCTGTAAGCACTTACACTCTTACGATTTTTAATTTAACATTACAAGATTTAATTTCTAATAATACTATTTAGCATTAAATAAAACTATTAAAAATAAATTTTGTTTGATAAAACTTTATTTTGGTTTTTGTATACTGTATTAATATTGCTTACTAAAATTTTAAAGACCCTCTCGCATACACTTAAGTATTTTGTTTAAAACAAAGTATTTTTTTATGCTATAACTATACTATCTTTTATTTAGAAATAATCAACATAATCTTCTGTTTGTATCACGAAACTATCGTGTTATGAATTAGTGAAATCATAATTCTTGGTGGCAATGACACTAACATATATACAGTATATATATCGACCAATCAATTACCATTCGTAAGAATAATGAGCTATATAGTAATTAATACGCAATATTGATACCCATATCGAGAAATTTAAAAGTTAAAGTATATGTGTGGCGTACATACAGTATATAATAGCTTGTCAATGATGAATAAAAGTCAATGATGAAAGAAATATATAAATATCATGTCTGTCAGAATAAGTTTTATAATAAGTAAACACTCAATTTGAAAACATTTCAGAAAGCAACAATCAATATACAGATATATCTCTGCAATCGTTTACCAACTAATAAAGGATGTCTCAGTTATATAGTTTCCCACCCACGTTAAGTCCACTAGCTTATGTAACAATTTTTCATATTCCTTTGTTTGCATTTATATTTTTATCTCTTAAAAAACCCATAACCAGCAAGCTTCACATTTGCGTGCTCTGGATTATAATCTTTATTCAAGCATTGATACCCTTTATATATCATGGAAAGTATTACCCACGTATGCATTTTCAAATAGCAGTACTTGCGACACTTTATGCATCCAAAATGATAATATGGATGAAAAAGAATTATCTATTTACTATCAATCCAAAAACCAAATTTCCATCATTCGTCAGCACATTATTTAACTGGCGTATCAATATAGTAACCATTCCTGATGAAACGAATTATCAAAAATATATTGATTCTATAACTGTTACAGATCTTAATTTAAAGATGATTAATCACTTAATTAAAGCTATTATTAAATTTGTGATTCTAGATCTTTTAGTAGAATATTTAAAATACAACAAACCAGAAATCTCGGAAAGGTCATATAGACTACGGGTTTTAGATTACTTAATAACCGGGCATCCATTTATCGAAACATATACCTTCTTCTATTGCTTTTTTTGGTCTATTCATATAATTTTAGCCTTTTCACTCGCATGGAACAAAGCCTGTATTTTATTTGGGATAATCTTAAGACCTTTGTTATCCGATAGTGTAAAAGAAAATAAAAAACTGCAAGAACCAAAATCACTTAAAATAATCATTAAAGAATGGTTGATTCTTTCCCTATTCTACACGAAACCTCTAATGGGTAATCCATTCTTATCAATAGATCCCCGAGATTTTTGGTCAATTCAGTGGCATCAAGTATATGGTGAAATATTTCATGAACTTGGCTACCTTCCAGTTCAAAACTATTTTAAAAACAATAAAATTCTTGGACGCTTGCTTGGAGTCTGTTCGGTTTATTTGATAAGTGGATTATTTCATGACTACATAGCAATAGTGCTTTTTAATTATTTTTCAGTAGATTATATAACGTTTTTTTTGTTTCATGGATTACTTTTAATTGTGTGGGAAGCTGTTGAAGGAAGAATTTTAGGAAAGAGGAAGGATATTAAAGATAGAGTTATAATCAGGAGTTTTAAGAGAGCGTTATTTATACCACTTGTGCTGTTTACTACGCCGCTGTTTGCGGAACCTTTTATAAGGGGAGGATATATATATTCGGATCTAGATATATATACAAATCTAACTAAGTGGATAGATAATTGGAAAACAATGTGATTTTATTATTTACATATCTGGCTAAAGAAATTGGGTGTTTGAGTATTACTGTATTAAAGATATAATTATTTTATCTTTACTTGCATTCTTCCGTTTTACTCAAAAAAATATATTAAACATATCTGTGGTATTTCTTCCCATCCACTTTTTTGTTAGTGCTCAATTCTTTAATCTCATTCATTGTTATTATTTATCATAAATTCAATGTAAAAACATTTTTCATTAATTGTATTTAAATATAACATTAATAAAATTATGGATTAGTCTTTGTTTGACTTTGGACTCTGCTCATTTATGTCACCGTAAATTTTTCAAGCCGTCATCTTTTCGGAATCAAATTTATATAAACAAAATACAGAAAATTTAACATCCTAGACTAGTTTTGTTAGAATTGATTATATAAATCACTATGGAAACTTCCTTCTACTGCTATGCTTTTATTTGGAAATTTGGAGGTATAAAAATTAATCAATGTTCATTAATATGAAGAAAGTTTTTTGAAACGAATGCATAAAGCTAGATATCAATAATTATCAGTTTTCTAATAAATTATTTATCATACCATACATACGTGTGTACATACATGTGTTGAAAAAGTGGGAAATGGCTTCAGAGTACAGATATGAGTAGTAATTAGAGGTTCTGAAACTAAGCACTTTGCTATTTAGCATGACTTAGTATCTTTTTATTTCTCTTCTTGGTCTATTTGCTAACGCCGATATATAACTTATTTCTCTACTATGTAGTTGCGCTTGAGTTTAATTTCTATGTGTGGCGCTGATTTCCTGAACAACGAGTCAGTTTTCATAACATAAACGATCAGGAAAATTCAAATTCTAAAATCCAAATAAGAAACTGGTTAATCGCAATTAGTTTGATTAATTTATCATCTTTAATAACGATAAGGGATCGGGGTCAGACTACAAATTAATACTTTTCTCTTAACACTTTTCTCTTTCTTTTTACTAACGAAAAACAGTAGGTCTGTGAAATCCACGGCAACAAGAAATCAATACAATTAAATTAACCCTATTTATGTAAAAAGCACTTATCGCGCTTTTCAAACGGAAATCTCAAAATTTCCTAAATTCACAAACAAATCTAAATTTCTTGCTTACAAATAAAGATTTCCAAATTCCCCTCTTATTGTCACTTTTCTGATATTACAACTAGTAATATATGGAATTGGTTGTTTATCTAGCTGGATAATAGTGGGAATCTCTTTTTTTTTGAATAAAAAAAACTAATAAGTGAATAATATTAACTGACAAAATATCTTTTAAAACCATAATTAGCTGATATAAAACTGTTTTTTTTTTACTTTCTATACTTTAAAACTTTAACTAATAAGATTAGTTACCTTTGTTTTTTTTTACTAACCATAAAATAAAATTTTAAACTGTAGGCATTCGATTACAATAAATTACAATAAATTACAGCATGAATTATTGTGTCTTTCAGCTTATTTTAACCACTTAACAATGTTAAAATTTTTTTAAAGTTCATCATTAATATTATTTACGAATTGTTAAAGAGCCTTTAATATGCACTAATTTCTACAATAGATCATGTAATTAGGAAAAATATACTTTTTAATTTTATGAAAAATATACTTTTTAATTTTATTTACTTAATTTTATAAACTTATAAATGAAAGTACACTATCTCATTAATAGTTCAAATTCTACAGACTAGTAGAATTTGATAATGATTCTAAGCATCAAAATTGACCAGGCTGATATTGAGAAATTTCTCTACAGTTTAACAAAGAATACAACATCAGAACAGGGTACAAACATTAACTGATATAAATTTTAGACAATCACATACTTGTATTATTATGACATTAGATTAGATTATAAATTTCTGATTTCCAGATTTCTTGTGTTTAATACATGAGATTTGATGATCACAGTAATGTTTCGCTTGTGAACTAAGTCACAAGGTGATACATTATTGTGAGTCATTGAACCATACAAGGCCATGAGAACTCTCGTGCATAACGAGAAAATAAGTATATGAACGCTACATGTAAATCAAGCCTTATATTGGAGACATGCAGAGGAGAGAAATAAAGAAGTTAAGTAGTACCAAAGATATAGCTCTCCCCATTCCACATCAAAGAATGCTCTACAAGAATGTAACTTGTTCAGCGACTACATCACATATTTTACTACTAATAATTTGCTATATAGGTTGTTTGTCGCGGAAGTTGTGCATTCACCAAAAGGAACAGGTTCCATGACGAACAATAATAATTTGAGAAGCGCTTTAATAAATTTAATCGATTAATTTTAATCAAATAGGAGGACGGAGTATAATCTTTTAGTAAATAGATTTCTGCCCGTACCCTAATTATATATATATAAAAAAAAAAATTTATACCAAAAAATTTTAAAAATTTATATAAAATATATTCGCGAATATATTTTTTTCGCCTCACTTTACTGGTCTCTTTTCAAACCAAGTTCTACATTTTTACATGAATCTTTTGTTTAATTTTGTTATAACTCTCGTCCTCGCTTTACTCGGCCTTATTTGAAACATAAATGTTTTTTATAGAACACAGTAATAATTCCGCACATATTGCAGGATTAAGTCTTTAATCATATTTCAAGTTACATAAATATAATCAAATTTAGAAATATCAATTTTTTTCACTTGATCTTTCATTATGACCTTTGACATAATCAGTGATTATAAAATCATCCGTCTGTTTGACAAAAAGATTAAAAACTACAATCATAAATCTGATTAGAAATTAATAGACAAGCTAAATGAGAATTCTCTATGATCATCCCAACGTCGCTTCTGGATTTTATATCAAACTTATAGCAATAGCGATTGCACATATCCTAAATATCTTATAAAAAAGATGGATGAACATACGTACTGTACGTGAAAAAAGTTGATATAATCCAGTTCACGCATATTAATATTTAGGAAAGATGGACAAACAAAAAAATTATAAAGCTTTCAATCACTAAGATTAATAATTAGCAATCATTGGATATTTTTGTATAAATTGTATTTAAAACTAAGTACGTATAAATCTTATCGGCGATAGTAAAAAGGGATTCTGTATAAAGGCTTTTTCATCCACACGGTATACATGTCGAAATTATTTCTACTTGAGTCGAAACTTTTACGGTTTATGTCGTAAATAGTTTAGGATAAGCCGAAATGATTGCTTGTTGTTACGTAAGATTTAGTTAATTAAATTTAAATACAAAAATAAATTAATTTACAAAAATATTATAATAAGATTGCATGATATCAATTCAATTTAGATAGAATTATAATTTTAACTGAGATGATGTATTAATTGATATGATAGCTATAATGATAGCAATAATAATCTTAAAATTAACTATTTTTATTTCAAACTTAATTTTCTTAATACTGTAATATGGTTGATGAATCGACTCCCGCAAGTTTATCTTTAAATATGTCAACCCAATTATCTATAATCAGAAATAAAAATAGAACATTGAAACGAAAAAATGCAGGCGGGCAAGGGAAACATTTAGGATTACTACGTAACAAGTACCGTTATTAATCTTTCTGATAAAATTATTAGTTATGAGCGAACAAAGACTCGAATCCAAAGCGATTATAATACGGAAGATTCAATAAATTGAATGTTTGAAATGAATAGTGAATATGATTTATAATTAGATTAGTAAAAATTTATAATGATGCTAATAATATGTATAATATGTGGTATATTATGAAATTTATAAAGCATTAGCGTTAGATCGATGATGGGATCTTAGTCTGTAACAAGTAGTGCGCACGTAGTTTATATTAATATAATGCGAAAATTATTTATTATAGTTTATAATACTTTTAGCATAAATAATGCAAATTTATTTTATGATTTTTGCAATGCGATAAATTCTTGCAATTAAATATGTAAAATATACTTGATTTGAATTTTTAATTTATAATACAAAATTAATTTAAATTAACATCGCTAGTAAGAGTAGAAAGTAACACTCTTTATCTTTCACCTTTTTAACCATTTAATGCTTACAATCGTGTTAAGTCTAGTTGCAATGTGTATTAAGCTTTTCCGGAATTGTACCATATTGTAAATGAAATTCCGAAAAATCAGCAATTCTGGTTTGTCGCTCTTTAGTACTCAAACGATTTTTAACTTAGCTAATTAATGCAAATAAGTATATATTACATCGTAACACATGAAAAAAATAACAAGAAAGATGGTATTTCATGATCATAAGAATTTGTCGGATAAAGGAAATTAACCATCTGTAAACATAAGTATTTCACTTTAGATAATATTTCAATTAATAAGCCCTATCAGAAATTATAACACGGATGCAAGGAATTCGAATTTGAGACAACAGTGCACTGAACAGAACGTCTAAAATGCGGATCCCGTGCAGCATTGCACATATTTACGTGCACTTTTACGTGTTGTTATATATACTTTACGTGTAGTAACATATCTTTTGCATACTTTCCTTACAATTACGTACAGTCACTACAATTATGTACAGTCCCTTTCAAAGTTTAACACGGTTACGCGAAAAAACATAACAATTTATGTTAATTATGTATAAACAATAGCTCTTGATATATGAAACCTTCGATATAAGAAATTCCTGGTTTAATAAGATTTTACAAGTTTTAATTGAAAATTAGAAGAAAGTTCTTTGTTATAAAAGTCTCGATATAAGATGGACCCGGTGACTTTTCTATGCCAAGAGTCAGTTGTATTCATTAATATTTATTGTTGATTTATATATTATTTTTGTGCAACCATATTAAACGACTTTTACTTTCCGTACAGCGACCGAATTACTTTCTTCATCCGAGCTGAATTCTGTAATAGCACATGCATTTCTGTGTACTGATTTTTTGTGGGGAAATAAAATGATTTAGATATTTATAAACTTGAATAGATCATTTTAAATAGACATTAATATACGATTCTTTATAATCACGCACAAAATTAACATAAAATATTTTAAAAGTAATATAATGAAAATTATAAATAACATACTTCTAAATTCTCTCTATATTTTATATAATCTTTTGCCACACCGATTTCTTATTTGTAAAAAATAGCTGTTTTAAACATTCAATTAAAACTACTTGAGTTGGTTGTTTTTTGGTAATGCATAAATGCGCTATCCAATTTAACTCTAATTTCAAATAACAACGACAGCAGACATAATTTATCAATTAGAATTATTCATGCCTGCAGATTTTGATAATGAATGACTTGTTTTAATTCTTTTTAATTCCTTTTAATTCTTTTCAGCTCCAATACCATATATAAAACAATGAACGAGCCAGATTATACCGTTTGGATCATATCTGCTAATCTTTGACGAATTTTATGAAATTATGTTGATTCAAATCGTCTCTAATCTAAATACTTCTTTGAATTTCATTATCGTTAGGTCATCCGGAAAATTTAATCACATAATTTTATTCTATTGGCTAACAATTATATCATTGAAGAAAATTTATATTTGGTCCAAATTTATAATATTGTCAAGCTTCGATTATGATAACAGTGTATCAAACCTAAAAAATCTCTCTACCCGGTTAACGTAAAACTCAAGATCAGATGCAACATAAATTAAACCAAAATATCCAAACCTTAATCATAATGCTGGTAGCAAAATTTTTTTAGACTAATAGCGCTAAGATTTTAATCCAGATAAAGACCTCTTACCAGTTATAAATTTTAGCCAAGTCTCAGTAGCATAATTTTAAAAGAAAGAATAAAAAATTTTAAATTAGATTTGTACTTGGTAAACTAGAGATTGTACATCATCGGTTATAGTATTGCATGTGCAAATATAATTTTTTTTTAAATCAATACTATATAATATGCCAATTACTACTGAGTTGTAAAATGCTCCATTATTTAGGTTTCGAAATAATTTTTCGTTTTATTTCTCCTTTTGAACCGGATGTAGATGCTTTACACAATTCTATTATACGACTCAATTAAATTAATATACAATAATTTTGCATTAATATTACAGTATTAAATAATCTTTCAATCATCTCAAGTGTCTAATTTGATTATAGACGATTTAAACTTATTTTTTTTGTATAAATTAAAAATAAAGTTAGACTATTTTTGTATAAGATTAACGTAAATGTATCTATAAATAACAATGAAAAATTTAATTTGATACTATTTATCATTGAACATGAGTCTAACAGGCGCTGAACTATATGAACTTGGAAGGAAATATCAAAATGGCACTGGAGTCGAGAAAGACGAACATAAGGCTTTCGAATACTATAAAAAATCTGCAGAGATAGGGAACAATAGTGGAACATATAAAGCTGGAGATTGTTATTTTTATGGAATTGGAGTTGAAAAGGATGAACATAAGGCTTTCGAATACTATAAAAAATCTGCGAACATGGGAAATGCAACCGCAACTAACGATGTTGGATATTGTTATCATCATGGAATTGGGGTTGAAAGGGATGAACATAAAGCATTCATATATTATCAAAAATCTGCAGAGATGGGGAACGCTAGTGGAACAAATAGCGTTGGATATTGTTATCAAAATGGAATTGGAGTTGAAAAGGATGAACTTAAGGCATTCATATATTATCAAAAATCTGCAGAGATGGGAAACGTTAGTGGAACATACCATGTTGGATATTGTTATCATCATGGAATTGGAGTTGAAAGGGATGAACATAAAGCATTCATATATTATCAAAAATCTGCAGAGATGGGTAACGTTGATGGAACAAGTCAAGTTGGATATTGTTATCTAAATGGATTTGGAGTTGAGAAAGATGAACATAAGGCATTCATATATTATCAAAAATCTGCAGAGATGGGGAACGCTAGTGGAACATGTAGTGTTGGATATTGTTATCAAAATGGAATTGGAGTTGAAAAGAATGAGTATAATGCATTCATATATTATCAAAAATCTGCAGAGATGGGGGACGCTAGTGGAACATATAGTGTTGGACATTGTTATCATCACGGAATTGGGGTTGAAAGGGATGAACATAAAGCATTCATATATTATCAAAAATCTGCAGAGATGGGTAACGTTGATGGAACAAGTCAAGTTGGATATTGTTATCTAAATGGATTTGGAGTTGAAAAGGATAAAGATAGGGCGTTTATTTATTTTAAAAAATCAGCAGATATGGAGGACGTTAGAGGAATGGTAGAAGTCGGTAACTGTTATAGAAAAGGAATAGGTGTAGTAAGAGACATACAACGGGCTAATTATTGGTATCGAAAGGGAAGAAATATAAAAAAGATAAACATACATGGATTACAGGAAGACTTAGATCATGACGGATTAAAGAACGTAATAAATGACGAAAAGTATAAACTAACGTGGATTCCTTATAACGAATTTAAAAACGTAAAAGAAATTGGAAAAGGTGGATTTGCAACTGTATATTTTGCAAGATGGGATGATAAAAATGAAAATTTATGGAAGAATGTTGCGCTAAAATTAATTCATAATTCAAATAAATGCAATCAAGAATTTGTTGATGAGGTAATATTATTTATTAATTTTGTAATTATTTTTATTTCACCATTTAAGTCATTTAATGATTTAAATATCAAACAGTTAAAAAAGTATATTAATATTGGATACGAAAATCCATCGTTTTTAAAATGCTACGGAGTATCAAGAGATCCAGATTCAAAAGATTATATTATAGTTTTGGAATATGCAAAGGAAGGATCATTACGTGAAAACCTTATCAAAGTTGTGAAAATGGACTGGGAAAAAAAGTTAAATCTGTTGTATTGTGTGGCTTCGGACCTTGAATCCATTCATTCTCAAGAATTAATTCATAGAGATTTGCACTCCGGAAATATCTTGCAAGATCTTTTGCATAATGCGTACATCACTGATTTGGGTCTTTCAACATCGTCTGATATTAAACAGGATGGTAAAATTCATGGTGTCATGCCATACGTCGCACCTGAGGTCTTAATGGGTCGACAATTTAAGCAAGCGGCTGATATATACTCTTTCGGTGTTATTATGACCGAGATATCTTCTGGAAAAAAAGCATTTGATGGTATTCCTTTTGATACTGAACTTTCTTCAAAAATTTGTAATGAAAATGAACGACCAGAATTTGGAGAAGGAACTCCAGAATGTTATGTGCGCTTGGCCAAGAGATGTATGAATTCTGATCCAAATGAACGACCAACTGCTACCATCATCTGTTCAAAAATTGTCCATTGGCTTGATGAGATGAAACAAAAGTATGACAACGAGATCAAAAAGCAATTCTTGGAAGCCGATAAGATAATACCTAAAATCGAATCATCGATCCATCCGAATCATATGTATACGAGCAAACCGATTAACATAAACGAACCTTTAAATTCAAATAGACAGAGCACGTCTACTCAAGGTTTGTATCTTTCTGACTACGGTATTTCAAATTATGTTTAATTTTATGTAAAAAAATAAGTCTTACAAAAAATAAGATAATTAAAAATGCAAACGTTCAAGAATTTTATTATTTTATGTTTTAAATAGAAATTATTTTATATTTGAAGCAAAATCTTCTTTGATTGACAAGCCATAGTGCTTTTTTATGATTATTTGTAGTTTTCGAATTCAAGATATTTATAATTAAATATGGTTCTGATGTAAAGAACGAACTTTATCCTATTAAAAATTGGCTTTGTCTCTATAATTTTATAAAGGAAAAATAACGGGCATCTCGCAGTCAAGTTTTAACCAATAATTAGATATAGCTTATAGTGTAATAATTAAATGATATTGATTATTTGATAGTGTTCTTATTTATTTCAGTAATTTATGATGAAAAATTTTTTTAAAAGATCCTTTTTTTAATGAAATAGATCTCAACGTATAAGGCTATTCTGAATAGAACCATGAGAGTAAATGGAAAAAAAATTTAATTTAAATTTTAATATTTTTTACATAGTTCATGGCCACGCTTGCAGCTTATTTTATTTATTTACTAGTTAAAACTTGTGCAAACATGTAATTCATTTTGAACCTTGCTTAGGTTCATCCGGTTCCGCTTAAGTTCACGTGAACCTGATGTCCCAGGCAAAAATGTACCGTGACCAAAAAGACCGTGATCGATGGGGTGATCGATGTACATGCCCCCACAATAGGCTTATGCACCAAATCGAAAAACCCAATTGATAGAATGAAACAAGTTAGTAATGTAATAGAAAATGCAAATGTATAAAAGAGACAAGGCAATATAATATTTTACTTATCTTTTTGAGATCCTTGATATTTCGTGGCGCCAGAGAAGGGTTAAAGATTATAATAAAAAAACTGTGGTTAAATAAAAGTTGTTTGTTAGTATTAGTGTTAGTATTTAGTGTTATTGATAAACTGTAAAGTGGTGAATTAAAATATACTCGCCAAATCTAATCCACGCACCTAATCGAGTGTGCCTCTCAAACTTTTCCTCGTTCACTGGATTTGGGTTTATGGGAACCCGAATTTGTTTATTTGAACTCCACTGAACTCAGGTTGAATTTATTGAACCCATTAGTGGGTTTATTTGGACCAAAAATAGGATTTTACTTATTATCAGAAATTCCCAGGTGGTCTTTAAGACATTTGGAATTAAGGATGGAATGTAATATTTTTGTAAATTATGCATAAAGCTAGGATTTAGTTTAAGAAAATTATTGTTTCACTTCTAATTTATAGTTATAGAGTATGTTTTTCTAATTATAATAGTAGTGAAGTATTAAAATTGGTCAAAAATTTACCAATAAATATTAAAAATCAGGTATTATAAATTATTCATAAAGATCATCTGAGTGTTGCCAAGTGAAAAATCGGGAATCTAAAAATAGTCACTAATGAATTTCATGAGTGATCAATTTTTAGATTTCCGGGTTTTCATTTGACAACACTCATACGTAATAGTAATAGTAATACGTAGTTATACACTATAAGCGAAATAGAATTCCACTTATAAATATAAAACCCTATACTCTGCGATATTGATATAGTAACAAGGGTACAAATACTATTTTTTATTTCTTTGTTATCTGACTTACTTAACTTGACCATCAACTCTATATTTAACATCTGACCTGTTCGATCAGGCTTTAAATCTCTAATTGAGCTTTGTGGCTTGATGGTAGACATTATTAAGTAGCACAGATTTGTGGTGATTAGACATTCTTAAATTAATAAAAATGCAAAAAAATCAAATAGCAAATATTTATAAAATTGAATAGCTTAAAAATTTTAGATTATTATTTTTTTATATTTATCCAAAATCATATAACAAAATAAAAATAAGTAAATATTAATGGTCTGGATTTACATTTTTTGTACTAGTTCTAGTACGTTTTTAAAAACTCAAAAAATCTAAAAAATTAAAAAGGCTAATTTTTGGTTTTTAATTATAATAAGCTTTTGGTTTGTTTTATATAATTAAACTTTTAATTTACAAAAAATTTGTTAATATATTATAGTTATAATTAAATTTCAAAGTGTACTAGTTCTAGTACATCAAAATTGGATCTCCTTTAGTATAGATGGTGTATATAAATTATTACAAGATTATAATATACAAAACCTAACTAATTTGAGCCAATTTAAACTCTAACCTTAACCCTGACCCTAATAATTTATAAAATTATTTAAATTAGTTCAAAATAATTAAGTTATATATGTTATAATTGCATAATAATTATATATGTCCACCTATACTAAAGATCAACCTTAGTTGGATTCTACAAAGCTGTAAAATTTAAATAAAAAATTGTATCAAATTTGACTTGGTGGTTGTTGAGATATCTTCACTCAAAATTGAAGAAAATTATAGCATAATTTTTATTTTAATAGATGTTTTGAGTTTTTAAACACAATAATTGTCACTGGAACACCTTAAATTACTAATCACAGTTAAACCTACAACTTTTATTTTGATAGATGTTGAGTTTTTTAAAACTTTGAGGATGATATCTTGACAACCATCAAGCCAAATTTAATAATTTTTTTTTAAAATTCTACAAAGCTACAGAATACAAAAAAATTATCAAATTTGGCTTGGTGGTTGTTGAGATATCATCACTCAAAGTTTTAAAAAACTCAATATCTATCACTGTGTCAAAATTTTTCTTTAACTTTGAGCAAAGATATTTTGACAATCATCAAGCCAAAATCAATGATTTTTTTTTATTTTAATTTTACAAAACTGTAGAATTCAAATAAAAAAATTGGATTTGTGGTTGTCAAGATATCTTTGCTCAAAGTTGAAAAAAAATTTATCTACAGAGAAAATAAGCTTAATCACTACTCAGTTTTAAAAAGACTAGTCTATAGTGTCATTTCAGTTAATATTTCTTTCTAAAGGTTTTATAGACATGTATTTAATTATTATCAAGTCATATTTTTGACTATAATTATAAAACTACAAACTATAAAACACAATTCATTTGACAGTTTTAATCACATGATTATTGGATATCCTGCATTATGATTGGCTTGTTTATTTCAGAGGGACAGCTAACCTGGAGGGGGGTATGTTAAACAATTAATTAACTTTGAATGGCCTAAAGTTTAAAACAAACTTCAGTATAATCAATAGTTGACTCATTATAGCAATACAGTAATGAAATTTAAAACATTGCTGAGCAAAGCGAGGCAAAACAGAATAAATGTAAAACTGGACTTCAATTGAGGCCGAAAGTTATTGCATTGGTTATTTTCAAAACTAGATTATGTATTTGTGTTCTATTTCATTAGAGAGAGAATTTTTAATAAAGTTTAAATATTAATCTAATAAAACATTGCTTTACTGATTCACTTGATCTTCCAATTATTAGTTAGCTAAAACTGAATGGCCAAGCCTCTTGTATATATAAGTTTTAGTAACTAGGTTTAAATTGCCTCTACATGATTGTGAATCTTGATTAAAACATTAAGTTAGCAATTAATGATTGATGAAATATAGTAAAAAATGTGGAGTTTAAAACCTAGCCGAGCGAAGCGAGGCCAACACATAAAAATGTAACCTCAAGCAAAGCTAAGAACTATGAAAAAAAACAAATAGAATAACACCTTAATATATATCTTTTGATTTCAATTAATCATGTATTATCAAATTGTTAGCATGACTGTTAATACCATATACTGTTATATCTAATTATTAGTTGGCAGCGAAGCCGCCACATGATCATGTACTTATTCGTAATTGATGAATTGATAAATGATGAACTTATGACAAATAAATTATGTAATATTTTGATCTATTTTAAACATAAAATCGTTTTAAAGACTACATTTCTGAATTTTAAAAGTAGATTTTTACAGGTTTATATCCTTTAATTTAATAAAACCAGGCGACATAATCAGCAACGCCAGTGTCACCAGTAATCAGGGCTTCTGCCTTATAATTTCTGACATATAACAATGAGTTACATATGCATGAAAGTTTATACACGAAAGTTTATTGCAATTACATACGTTTATTCTTATTATTACTAATCAATTATTTTCTTTTTTCTAAAATTTTATTATAATGGAAAAAATAAAAAATAAAACCCCTTTGGAAGAAACCTTAATATGCACGAGATGCAGTTGCTTAAAACCACTTGTAGAATTTATTTTTGAAGATGGTAATCAGGACCGTTGCAAAAATTGCTGCAGCAATGTTTCTCAAGCAAAAAAATGAAAAAAGCAAGAGGTTGATAATTTTACAAATGAAGAGGAAAGTACAATCGACTTTGCAAATATCACAGATTATGTTTATGATATTCTCTTAGAATATAAAAATATAAACGATGATTTTGAAGGGACGACTAAATTTCAAGTCAAATTTAATATTAATTTTGAATTGATTTGTGAAGCGTTAATTGATGCTACTGAACAGGATAGAAATTTACATATTTCTAATTCAATTGTTAATGCTGTTAGTAATGGTGATGGGTATACATATATTTATCAATCAAAATATAATAGCAAAAAGCAGGATTATATATTATTTACATATTGGTGTAATGCTCGAAAAGAATTGCACAAGTATCATAAAAAAGTGGAATATGCCTCAAAGCGACATAGTACTGAACTATATATTGAACGCTATAAATGTAAAGGTTCTAATACAATTAAAATTGATTTCAAAAATAATATTGTACTCGTCAACATATCTTATGATCTTCTACATCCACAATCTGAAAAATTTAATGTGACAAAAAAGATCAAAGATTATATTAATAATTGTGTTTAACAAAGCATACCAGATATATACCAATCAATTAAAGATCAGCACATTGAAGGATACGAATTTTTAACAATTAAGCAGGTGTATTACTGGTGGGCAAAAATAACACAGGCAGAATATAGATCGTGTGATGATGAGCTTGTTTCCATAAAAATGTATTTACAAAAACAAAATTATGAGCTTCTTTTTTTTGATGAAAATACTTTTGCTTTTGTAACTACATTTTATAATATCTTATCATTGGATAAGCTAACAGAATTTATGGTAGATGCAACATACAATATTAATAAGCTTAAATATGAACTTTATGGAGCTCTTGCAATCATTGATGGTGTAGGATTTCCTATCTCTTATTTGTTTATACTATCCAGTAAAAATCGAAATATTACAGGCATTATAATGAAATGGTTTGCAGCATTAAAAGCGAAAGGATTAACAAATGTGGGCATATTCTATATGGATAAAGATGTAATACAAATTAATGCAGCAAAGATTGTCTGGACTAATGTGAAGGTGCAGTTGTGTTTGTGGCACCTTAAACGTGCGGTAGAGCAAAAATTATCATCTTATACAAAAAAAATACAAGTAGTATGATATAATTCAGTTGAGGTGCATGAACAATGTCCTGTAATTGATCCTTTATGGAAGCCAGTTGCAGTTGACGAAACCAATTCAACTAAATCAAGATGTTAACTTGCTGATCAAGATACTCATATGCATATAAAATATCTTATGACAAACCATTTTAATTGACACATGCTTATAACTAAAGAAGACAAAACATTCATATTAGATAAAAATGCAATATGGATCGAATGTGTTACAGAAATGTATACATTTTGCTGCAATAACAATCTGATTGTAGTATGGGCATATCTCTGGTGTGAGTGGTATGCCCCAAAGCATTGGTGTCTCTGGGCACGATCATTATTTGATTATATTGGAATTTTGCGCACTATGATGGCAATAGAATCTCATTGGAAATTTTTAAAGAGAAATTATCTTTATAAATTTAATTATCCTCATTTAGACTTCTTATGTTTTATTATCACAAAAAAGGTATTATATATAGATGTAAATTGCTTTTTATTGTTTAAATGTATTATAAATTAATTACTTTATTTAGGTAATTGCACATAAAATCAATACATTTAAATTATTATATCATGGATGGCAACTTGCTTCATAGAGAAATGAATTCCAAAAAGAATGGAATTTGTTAGCATCACAATCTCATAATGCTGGCAGGTACTTAACAAATAATGAGCACTGGTTTTGTTCCTGTTTATATTTTGCAACAAGCAGGTTTTTTTTATGTAAGCATCTCGTAACTCCAATTGGTCCGCAACCACATTCATTTTTTTACAAGGCATGTATTTTATTTGATTTATTTATAATTAAAAAAAAATTCAAATTTACTTTAAGCTACATAATTTTTTAGGTTCTTCGTAATTCAACATATCCATTAATCTCATTGTCATCGAATAATCCTTGGCAAGAAATACGACAATACTGCAACCTTGAAGCAAATAATAACAATAATAAATATGAAGTCTCTACAATAAATCAAACACATACTAATGATAATAATATTGAATACTTAATGCTGAAGTATCTACAATAAATCAAACACATGAAATCTATGAAATATCTAGTGATACTGAGGATACGGTTGAACA